>JAGFMF010011775.1:2121241-2250173 GCA_019455555.1 Galemys pyrenaicus | reverse complement strand
CCCCCCTGGCCGGCAGCAGGGATCGAACTCGTGCTGCAGTGGCTGCGATTTGCTTCGTAGTGCGTTGCTCAACCCACTGCGCCACCAGGGGAGGCCCTGACTCTTGCTTTTTATTTTTAGAAAATCTGTCACAAACTTATTTTTTTTAATTTATTTCTTTACTGTGGTAACATCAGTTAATAACACTGTACCTGATTTAGAGGAACAGGTTCACATCTCCCCAGATGGGTGCTGATAAAGCACATCTTAACGGCACAAGATGAGACAGTCAAAACTGGTCACGCAGGTGATAGCTGAGGGTGTGTGTGTGTGTGCATGTGTGTGCACGCACACACTCGTGCACACATGCGCACATAATGAGATGTGCCCTTATAAGAAATCCTTCATGCAGCCCTCATTCAGTGAAGTCTCCCTGCTCCCACACACACGAGAGGAGCCTTTTGTGGCTACTACACCCCTGTGTCTGGTGAACAGGCCACAGAATTCAGAGGCTGTAGACATAGGAACATAAGCTGGGTCCCGTATGGGCTGAGGACTTCAACTTTAGCATCTTTTAAGGACTCACATTAACAAAAAAAATAACTGGGTTTTTTTTTTCCCACAAGGTTACGGGTCCTTTACAGCACATGTTGACATTTGGTAGAAATCCAACCCTATTCACAATTCTGGGGGCAGATTATCAAAACTGCAGCAGCTACGAGGAGCTAGGCTTGGGGTACAGGGTTTCTAGGTAGAAATACCAGCCCCTAAGACTCTAAAAGAGCAGTCCATGGAATCCCCCTCCAAAGTGAAAGGGCTAGGCAGGAGGAATGTTTTAGTCATTGAAAGGGAAAATAATTCTGCTTCTTAATAGATCATAATTAATTCACACATTCAACTGTTAGGTCCAGAAATATGTTTGTGTTGACAATTTGCATTTGATGCTTCAAAAACAATCTGTCTTGTTTTTAATTACTTCATCATCCTAAAAATATCACCGCTTTCCAATATCCATCCAAGTGCTCTGGTTTCAACACAGCTCCCCAAGACCCTGCCATGGCCATGAGGGAGGAGGCTCAGAATGCTCAGAGGGCAAGGGGGTTGTGCAAAGGGGCTGTCTGGCATCTTCCTCTGAAGGGATAAGACAAGCAAGTGGCCAGTCCAGTCCTGGTCAGTCCCTCCCAATTCCCATGACAGTTTCCAGCTCCTTGCTGCACTGACCTGAAAGGACCACATCTCTCGCCCACCCCCACGCACCAGTACTGGTCCACACATGCCCAGTACTGGTTCACCCTTTCGGAGCACCGAGCTGCCTCACCAGGTCGAGCCCACCCTGGCTCATCTAGGGCATGCTCTTAGGAGGCTCAAGTAAGAGAAGGTCACTGAAGCAAATAGCAAAAGGCAGTGCTGGAAGGGGACAAGGTTTCATTAGGATCCCCATTTATGCTGGGTGCTGCTGGACTTGATTTATGCTGCCACCGATGGGTGAGTCGGGGTGTCACATCCCATACTTCTCTCCCTTGTGTGAAGAAGGTACTTGAAATGATCCTAGCCCTGGTCTGGTCTATAAAGCCCCCCAGCGTTAACTCCGATTTTCCTTCAAGCCCTCGGGTCCAATAACCTGATGTAGAAGTTGCAACAGAATAAAGCAATGTTTTCCAGACATCTCTGAAACTTGGTTGTCTGTTCAGCTTCCAGATTTTCCCCTGGAGGTAATTGCTGCTATTCTCCAGTTAAGCACAACTAAAACCCTGGACCTTAGATACGAAAGAAGCATAAGAAGATTTTAAAAGATGGAAAGAAAAAGGTGGAACAGGCAAAGACCTTGTGACCCAAAAAATAACATGGCAGTGACGCTGGGTTTTCCTTTTGTCTCAAATATCTCAGACTGGAGCGAAGCGGGAAGAAACTGGCAACCAGCAAAAAACAACAGATGAAAGAAAGTCCCAACAAAAGCCACTCTCACTAGTAAAGGACCAGCAGAGGGGCAGCCTGGCAAAACAGAAAACTGTTTGATAATTAAAGCTCCATTCCAGCCAAAGCCCACAGAAAAATGCACACACCCCCATTCCAGCAAAGGCTAAGACTATAACAAGGCAAGCAATCCCCTTTCTCCATCCGTGCTGGTCAGGTGTCAGAGAAAGCCAAGTAGGGAGCCAGAACTGCAGCTTGCGGGGCAGTAATGGCCCTTCCCCATGAGGTCCTGGAGGCCATCTGGGGAGCCTGAACAACCTCTCCTATCCTATGTCCTGGTGTCTGTGGAGTGTCATGTGGGGCTCCTAGTGGGGAGACGATCCTGGGAATCTTCTCGCTGCAATAAAAAAATCATTCACTCCACCAAAAACCAGGAACTTCTCAAGTGGAATTGAAAACAGTCAATCAATACATGCCTAAACTATCAGAGATGTGATTACCTATCTAGACGTCATAAAGGACCACAACAGTGATGAGTACGCATGAAACTAATGAAAAAATAGAAAGTCTCAGCAAAGAAATAATTCTGGCAAAGAAACAGAAGTCATAAAGAAGCACTAAGTGGAAATTTTAGAAATGAAAAAAATAAGCATTGTACTTTAAATCAATGGTGGGTTCAGCAGCAGAAGGAGGGGGAAGAAAGAATCAATGAACCAGAAGATAGAACAATAAAATTTACCCAATCTGAACAAAAGAAAGCAAGCAGGTTTGGGGCAGGGTGGGGATAAATAGAGCCTCTGAGACTGTTCAGCGGCCGGAAAGGAGAGGAGAAAGAGGTTGGCTAAAAATATATATACTCACGAAAATGAAAGGAAAAAGAAAGACTCTTGAGAGCAGCCAGAGAAAAATGGCACCTTACTACAGCAGAAAAATAATTCAAATGACAGTGGATTTCTCATCAGAAGCCACAGAGGCCAGCAGAAAATGGCACAACACTTTCCAAGAACCGAAAGAGTAACAACTGTCAACCTAAAATCTGTATCTAGCAAAAAAGGGAAAAAAAAAAAAAAAAAACCTTTAGGGATAAAGGGGAAATCAAAATAATGCTCAGATGAAAGAAAACCTGTCACCAGAAGATCTAACCTAAAGATCTATTCTGTAAACAGAAAGGAAATGACAAAAGAAGGATGATTGGAAGACTGGGAAGGAAGAATACCATGAGCAAAAGATGGCGAATAAAATAGATGTCTCTACCACATTTGAGTTATTAAAATTATATTTGATGGTTGAAACAAAAATATAACACCACCTGGTATGGCTCTGAATATAAACAGCAGTATTTAAAACAATCAGATTATAAATGGGGTAGGGTAAAGGGACATAAAGAGAGGTAAGGTTTTTACACTTCACTTGAACAGGTAAAAATGACAATATCAGTAGACTTAGATAAGTTATGTCTATATAAAATCATATCAAAGCAATCATTTCAAGAGCTGTACAAAACAGACACTATGCTACAGGTAAACCAAATGAACTGTAAAAGTTGTAACCCACAGGAAAGCTAGAAAAATAAAACTGAAACAGAAAAACAACAGAACACAAAATATAAAAAGGCAAACTTGAGCTCTAACATATTATTAACTACATTAAATGAAAATGGTCTAAATATACAAATTTAAAAAACAGAAAATGGCAAAATGAGGGAATCACCTCCCCTATATTCTATCTACAAGAAATTCACTTAACATTTAACAATATCATAAGTAAAAAGATGAACAAGATGTATCTAGAAAGCAGAGGGTAATATTAATATTAGATAAAATAGGTTTCTGATGAAAACAAATTATCAGAGATGAATGGTAGGTGGTTAGATATTATTTGACAATTTACTTAAAAGAAAACAGCACAGGAGAAAATCTTTGGCAGCTAGGGTTAGACAGAAGTTTTAAACTTAACACCAAATTCATGAGCCATAAAAGGAAAAATTGACAATTGGACATTATAAAAGTAAAAAACTTTTTACTCTGCAAAAGACTCCCTAAGAAGATGGAAAAATGAAGTAAACTCCATTTCAGACAAAATACTAGTGTTTAGGATGGATGGATGGATGGTTGGATGGATGGATGGATGGATGGATGGATGGATGGATGGATGGATGGTAGGTGGATAGGTAGATAACTCTCAAAATTAAAAATTAAAAAAAATAATCCAACTAGAAAATGGACAAAAGATATGAAGAGACATTTTATCAAAGAGGACAAACATATGGCAAATAAGCCCATGAAAAGATGTTCATCATCATTAGCCATTAGAGAAATGCAAATTAGAACCACAATGAGATATCCCTATACACCTATCAGACTGGCTAAAATCAAAAATAGTGACAAACCAACTGCTGGCGAGGGTTTGGGGTAAACTTGATCTCTTGTTCATGGCTAGTGGGAGTATAACAAGCATTCTAGAAAACAGTTTGGCAGTTTCTTAAAAAGTCCAACATGCCAATGTCGCAGACCTGGCAACTGCATCCCCAGGCATTTATCCCAAAGGCCATGAAAACCTCCACATGCTTCCATTTAGATGACGCTCTTAAAATGACAAAATCATAGAAATGGAGAACAGGCCAGTGACTCCCAAGGGTAAAGGAGGAGGTGCAGGAGGACGGAAGTGGCTATGGCTGGCCGCAAAGGCAACATGAAGGATCTGTGGTGATGGGGATGCTCTTCAGCCCAAGCGTGTCGCCACCAACATCCCCGACGTGACGCTGTGCTGTTGTTCCAAACTGCCACTGTTGGGGGAAGCTGGGGAAAGGCCATGGGGATCTGAGGCTCTCCTTGTGAATCTTCACATATCTCAAACTAAAAAATTTAACTGAAAAAAATATATGGGGCCTCCCTGGTTTAGTCTCAGTACTATCACCACTACGGTCTGAGTTCGATCCCCAACCGAGGGGCTGACCCACATAGCACAGCAGACCTCTCCTGTCTCACCAGCTGCTCCCCTCAGCAGTGTATTTCAGTAGATCTGCTGACTCTGGTCCCCACTCTGTCTCCGGTGAATCCTCTCACCCACCCTCCCCCACACCTCTGACCTGCACTCCAGTTCTCCTATGTATTAATAAATAAATCTCAAATATATATATATAAAACTTTAATTTTTATAAGTATAGTATTAGACAGGAAGACATAAAACTGTCTGGGTAGTACGGGCATTGTAATATAAATAACGTGACGAAAGTATATATATATAGGTGTGTGTGTGTAGATGACGTGACATAAGTATATATATTAAAGATGTTGCCAAAGGATCTGTTAAAATTAATGAACAAATTCAGTAAAGTTGCAGGATACAAAATCAATATAAAAATATGTGGTGTTTCTATACATTATACTATATTATACTATAGTAATAACAAACTATCAGAGAAGAAAATTGTCCTATTTACAATGACATCAGAAAATGACTAGAGAAAATACCTAGGATAAAACATTTAACCAAGGAGGTAGAAGACCTATACACCAAAAAACAATAAAACACTGATGAGTTAAATAAACTAAAGACACATACACGTGGAAGGATATCCCATTTTCATGGATTGGAAGAACTAATATTGTTAAAATGCCCATACTACCCAGAACAGTCTACAGATTGAATGCAATCCTATCAAAATTTCAATAGCGCTTACATAGAAATAAAATAATCAATCTTGATATTTGTAAAGAGCCAAAAGCACCTTAAATAGCCAAACCAAATCTTGAGAAAAAGCAAAGTTGGAGGCAGAACACTCCTTGATTTCAAAGTATGTTACAAAGCTACAGTAATTAAACCACATGGTATTGGCATGAAAACCAATATGTGAAAGTCACATAGATCAATGGAACAGAATAGAGAGCCCAGAAACAAACCCATGACTATACTGTCAATTAATTTTTCACAAAGGAGCCTAAGATATATAATAGGGAAGAACAGTCCTACTGATAGATGATGTTGATAAACTGGACAACCACATCTATTAGAGTAAAACTGTACCTGTCTTATCCCATATACAAAAATTAATTCAAAATGGATTAATGACCTGAATGTAAGAGCTAAAACCACAAAATTCCAAGAATACATCAGTCTTTTGGTTCTGGCACCAAAAACCAAAGGCAACAAAAGCAAAAATCAACAAATAGAAAGCATGAAACTAAAGTTTCTATACAGCAAAAGAAGCCATCGGTAATATGAAAAGGCAACCACTGAAAAATAAACTTGCAAATCATATAGCAAATATAACTATAGCAAATGTAACTAAAGAGTTCACACAACTCGAAAGGAGTTAATAGCACATATAACTAAAGAGCTCACACAACTCGAAAGTAAAAACAAAATGTGGACAGAATATTCAAATAGACATTTTTTCCAAAAAGATACGCAAATTGCCAACAGATACATGGAATTAATGTTCAACATCATTAATTATCAGAAAAATCCAAATTAAGACCTCAATGATCTATTTATTACCTCATGCCTGTTAGAATGGCTATTATCAAAAACAAAGAATAACAAGTGTTGACAAGGATGCGGAAAAAAAGAGCACCCAATGAACTGTGGGTAGGGAGATAAATTGGTGCTATGGAAAACAATATGGAGGCTCCTCAAAAAATCGATATGATCTAGCAATTCTGCTTCTGGGTATTTATCCAAAGAAAATCTGAGTACTCGTTCAGAAAGATTCATTCCAGCATTGTTTATAATAACCAAGATATGTAAATAACCTTAGAGTCCATAGATGGATAACTGGACAAAGAAAATATGGTGCATATACATATGTATGTACAGATACACACATATGCATAGATGTATACATGCAGTGGAATAATATTCAGCCATAAAAAAGAATGAAATCTTGACATTTGGCACACCATGGATGAACCGTCAGGGCATTATGCTAGGTGAAATAAGTCAGACAGAGACAGTTAATATTGCATGATCTCACTTATACCTAGAATCTTGAAAGAAAAAAATCAAGCTCACAGATAACAGAGAATAGATTGGTGGTGGCCACTTGGTGGGTAAAATGGATAAAGTGTATCAAAAGGTACAAACTTCCAGCTATAAAATAAATAAGTTCTGGGGATGTAATGTATAGCATAGCTACTAGAGTTAATAAGAGTAATCTTAGAAGTTTGCCTAAGGGGGGGAAAATGTAACTATGTTAACACGATTTATTGTAGTGATTAGTTCAAAATATAAACATTGAATCATTTTGTACACTGAAGCTAACATGTCAACTATAATTCAAATTAAAAAATAACTAGTATGAATAAAGGACTGTGAAGACCTTTAAAAAAAGGAGCGTGGGGTGGGAGTGTTCTTTCTCAAATCAATTGTTTTGAAGCATGGGGTCTGTGGGGAGGACATATGGGATAGCTAGTCAAACTACAGACAAACAACAATTTCTTAGTGCAAGTATAGGCCATGCAATGTAAGACTAAAAATTATCTGTTGTTTATTTGAAATTCAAATTTAACTAGCCATTGTCATTGTATTTGTTAAATCTGGAAGCCATAGAAAAGAGGGACAGGACACAGGCATCTTGGTACCTTCCAGGGATTATGGACTGAAAAGAGCAGAGTGGACGCAGAGAGTAGTAAAAGAACACCATCCAGAGCGAGGCAAGAGCGCAGGCAAAGTGTAGGGGACTACAGAGAAAGCCCAGGCTGGGCGGTGCCTTGGGAGAGCCGGAAGGCAGACATCAGTTGCAGGGCCAGAGTGCAATGACTGGGGAATGGCCACAGAGAACGTAAAGAGAATATGCTTGAGTCTCCAACTCTGCTCCAGGCTGGAGAGAGCCTGACAGCCAGCCCGTCCAGGAGGGGGCGCTCTAGGCACCAGGAGCAGCACAGCACCCAGTGAGCCCCAGCCAGGTTTTTCTCACCTTGCAGTGGCCCCACCTAGGCTCTCCCTTCCTGGTGGGCTCAAGTGTCTGGGTCAGCAGGCCGTCTTGCATCTGGCTGAAACCGAAATTAGTCTTGACTTTTTGTTCTCAGCTTGAAAACCATCTTCTGTTCAGGCCATTGCTAACACGTGTTTTCACGTTGTTCCCACAACCCTCAGGACTGTCCCCTATCTTCTTCACAGAACAGATGACTACTTGAAACAGTAGGAAGTCTTTGGTGTCCTCTGGCTTAACACTCACGCGCTCCCCACTAGCTCCTCAGCCTCCTCCTGTTGCCTCTCGGAACTGTCCCCTCTGCTGCCCAGAAGCATTTTGCTATTGGAGCGTCAATGACACCAGCTCGCTCCTCAGACCCAGTGCTTCTGGCATCCACACCGAGGCCGCCACGGTCTCTCTCCCAAGCTCCCTGCCATGTGGCCAGCGGCCAGCCCAACATTCAGAGGGGCATCTCGTACAAGGCCACACCCTCACAAACTCAAACTCACCAAGTGTGACGAACCCCGATGCCTCACTATTTCACAAGTCACAACTGAAGTGCCCACTGACGGGAAAGAATGAGATGACGCGGTGTGTATATATATTCACCATGTGTATACATGTGTATGTGTGCATATGTGTGTGCATGTATATGTGTATGTGTACATATATACACAATGGAATCCTCAGCTATAAATAAAAAGATAAAATTTTGGTAATGGTAGCAAAATGGAAGGAAGGGATTATGTGAGGTGAAATTAGTCAGGAAAGAGAAAGACTAATATTGGATGCTTTTACCTATATGTGGAGTATGAGGGAACAAAGCAAAGGAACGGAGAGAACAAAATAAAAATAAAACAGCAGACTCTGACAACAGAACTGACGTTACCAGAGAGAAGAGTATGGGAAGTGGAAGTAAGGGTGGAGGGGGTCCAACAGATGGGGGTGCTGTTTTTACTAGAAAAGTTCAGTGTTCACATTCAAAATAATGGTATTAAAGAGGTAGGGCTTTCTCCTGTAGGTGAAGGAAGCTCCAAACAGCTCAGGAGCATAAGGGAAAAGGCAAAACAAAATAAAAAACCCTGCTGGTAATTAAGTAGAGCATCTGGAGTAAAGGAAGAATGTATTTCTAGTTGGATGGACCCTTCGAAGAACTGTACAGCAGTGGAGGAATAATTGCAATGCGCCATGGGTGGAGGGCTGGGAAGTTAGAGCACGGCCCCACTGCCTGGCTGCAGGAAAAAATGTTCACTGCACTCACTGTGGATGCTCGGGAGATGCTCGTTGTGGAGCAGGCTGCAGAAGGTGAAGAGAACAGACTACAAATCTGTATGACTTCAGAAACATCCAGGAGACAAAGCAAAGGAAAACATAGAGTATCAAAAATAGGGTTAACTGTTAGGAAGAAAAATAGAGGAGAATGGGAGGACAAGGAGTTGGAAGAACTTGCAATTTAAATTAATTAAAAGAACCTCACTTTCTAAGTTATCAATTAATTTTTTTTCTTATATCATTGTAGTTCTCACATCACCATATCACCCATAAACTATCACCATATTCCTTTGTTCCTTCCCTCCTCTGTTTTGACCAACCTTGTTCCCCTTCCTTTGCTGTATGTCTCAAATTTATAGTCAGCTTGATAGTTTTTACTTTTTCTTGACCTTTCAATTGGCTTCTCTATATTCCACATACAAGTGAGAACATCAGATATTTATTTTTTTCCTTCTAAATATTTCAGCTAGCATAATCCCTTCCAGCTTCATCCATGTTGCTGCAAATGAGTTTGTCCTTTTTGATTGCTGAGTAATATTCCATTGTGTAAATATATCACACTTTTTGATCCACTCAACTATTTTGGCCACGAGGGTTACTTCCATATCTTGTCTATTATAAAGAGTGCTGCAAAAAAAAAAAAAAAACCCACAAGAGTGCAAATGTCCTTTCTAATTAGTACTTTTTCTGTCAAAAGCCCTCACTTTGAGAAGAGGAGGTCAGGAAATGAGCCATGCAGCTACTTGCAGGAAGGTCTCTCTAGGTAGAGGGGACAGTCAAGCAAAGGTTTAAAAGAAAGGTGTGATGAGTCTGCAGGTGTAAGGGTATGAGGACTCCAGGCTCTGGAATCGCACTGCCTGAGTTCAGGTCCCCTTGCTTCAATTTACTGACGTTGGACCAAGTCACTTCAATTCCCCATGTACAAAAGGGAGAAAGTAACAGTGTTCCCATCATGAGTTGTGCTGGGGTTAAGTACAATAATGTGCAGATATTGATAGCTGCGTCTGGTACTCAGTAAGCATCATTAAATATTACTGATCACTATTACTATGGTTGTTTCCTTTCCTAGTCCCCAACAGCTCTTCTTCAGACATGATATCATCTTATAACTGTCACTCAAAACCTGGTCACCTGAGACTTTGGATCATTCTTAACTCCTCCCCTTCCTCCATACCTCAACTTGCCCAATAATACTGGCTTTGTCTCTCCAAAGAGAAACAATGTTTCTCCAACCAACACCCAAGACTCCTCTCACCTACTCTACAGCTATCTTTTCTGTGATCCACCCACATCCTGCCTCACAATTTATTCCATAGCAATACTGAGTTGTCTATAGTTTCCCCATGTAGTAAGTGGTCTCTTCTCTGTGAATTAGTTTATGCTATTTTCTCTACCTGGAAGGTCCCTTCCACCCTCCTTACCAATTTCTAAGACCCTGCCTATGTATCACCTCCTCCAGAAAGCTTCCCTAGGATGACCAGATTGGACGCCATGCCTATCTCTTGAGTTTTCACATCTTAGACTTGACTTTATCCTTTGAGATAATCACCTCCCAATTAATCTGGAAGTTCTTCACCAAGCCCACCAAGGATTTCAATCATGTTTACTGAGCCAAGGTTACTTTTAGAGGAAACCCTACGACAGAGCCATTCCCTATCAAAACAAAGGAAGAAACCTACGAAGATGAGAAAATTTTCATTTAAAAATCTAGACCCGATAGATTCTCCATAGACCAAAGTGTTTGATCAACAGCTTTCTTAAACCAACCACTGAGATTCAGAATCAGGGAAACTGAGTCCTCTTGCCTGCAGGGATTGAGGGAGAATGACTATACCCCATGTGGGGGACTTGCAAAAAAAAAAAAAAAAAAAAAGGAGAAGAAGAAGAAGAAAGAATCGGATTATATAGGCACTCTGTGCAGTGTGCAGTCTTATTATTTGACAGAATAATTCCAGAACTTGAAACATGATCTCCAGGGGAAAGGGAGACAATTTTATCACAAATTAAGGTGGGACAGATGTTTGGGGTCTGGTGTTCCCTGAATCAAAAGCCCCACTGTTGACAACCCCATCAACAGAGAGGAGACAGGATCCCCTCTTCTTTTCCTTTCCATGTGGTTTTTCTTCCACTGCATATGAGGATTTTTGTATTTCCCTGACATGAGGATCAGACACTGATTTCCACACAGACCAAACTCCCCCAGACACTGCCAGGCCTGCAGCAAAAGCCGGGCACACAAGGCGGTTTTCCACGTGTCCCCAGGAATGTGAACCTGCAGAAGGCAGAAGGCAGCTCTGTCTCCTCTCTCACACACACCCGAGCAGATCCTTCCTCTCCGGCAGACCAGGGCTCACGCTGCCACAGTGAGGCGGATGCGAGCTTCTGGGGAGCAGAGGACGAGGACGAGGACCGGACCGCCGGCCGGCGCGAAGGGGGCGCACTTCAACAGCCTGAGCAGAAGGTGGGAGAGTCGATCTTCCAAGTACCCCTCATCGTTCGCCCCCAGTAGCAAAGCTCTGCCCTTAAGAGGTGCCGAGGGGAAAGGGGCTGATGTGACCAAGAAAGTAGCGTCTCCAGAGTGACTAATGCCCCACTGGGACGGGCCTGACTGGGGCCTGGCTGCCTGCCACAGGGACCACAGCCACTTTCCAAGGACACGGAGGGCAAATGTTCCTGACGAGATTCCCTGAGGGCCGTCCCTTCCCAGCCCTGCCTCTCCTTGGGGCTCCCCCCGGGGCCCATGAAGCCCTGAGTAAGGACACCAGGGCCCCAGAGGCTGAGTCACTCCCTTGGGGCCAACCTGGGTCATAACAAGTTCGTTATTTCAAGGACAAGTTCTCAAACCCCTATCCAGCCACGCACCAAATGGGAACCGAGAGGCCAGCATCCAAACGGAGTTGTGGGAGACAGGCCCTCCCCCCCAAATCAGTTTCCTCTGGGTCAGAGGCCCAGAGGCCCAGAATGCCCTGTGCATATACTTTCAGCACACATGGAAGGTTTCCCTCCCTTCCCCAGCCCTCATAAGGGGGTGGTATTTCTGGGCTGGGGCCCCCCACCAGCCTTCAGCTCTCCTCAGCAGGCCCCAGGGAGCCCAAGGCAGGGGCCTCCTACAGAGCCATTTTCTGAGGCATGTCCGCCATCCCTTCAGAGTCTAGGGAGGGGTGGGGCAGCAGGAGGTTGGGGGCCAGCAACCGGGAGAGGGCGCTGGGAGGCGGGGAGGGGGCAGCTAGGCAGAGCCGGGTCACCCAGGCAGGAGGCCACAGAAGGGAGCTGTGGATTGCTCCAAGTTTTTGATGTGCCTGCTAGTGGAGGGGGTGTCTAAAACCATTTCAAAAGCTGGGGGAGGCCCAGAGAAGGGGCCCTCACTCTTTGTGGGGAGGGGGAATTTCAAAGGAGACCACGCTGTTGAAAAGGTTTCAAAAGACCCTTGCCTTTCTAGCAGCTCCAGATCACTCCTTCTTCAGCAGCGGCAGGGGAGGGGTGCTGGGGAAATGTTTCCAAGGAGACGTGGGCCTGAGTCATCATAACTCTCAGGGTCTGGAGGCTGCAAAGCCACGAAGAGGCCCCCCGCTATAAAAAGGCCCGTTTAGAGTCCCCCAGGGGAGGCCTCCAGCCGGCGAGGCCCCTGGGGAGGCCTGCCTCAGACCCCCAGTGCCCCGAGTTTATGAGGAGACTGCCGAGTGGAACAGTGCCACTTCTACCAGCTGAGTCCCCATGGTGCCACTAAGGGGGGCTTTTACCCCCGCTGACTCCAGGCCGCCACTCTGGGCTTGAGCCACTTAGCAGGGGAAACTTTCCACAGGGACGCTGGGCCCCCAACACTTGGTACTGGGGCTGAGAGCCAGCCCCCAGCCGAGTTTCTCCCGGTCACAGTCCCCAAGTCAGAGAGCCGGCACAGCACACGGCACAGCCCACGTATGGCCTCCTTCCTTGCTCCTCCCCAGCGTCACGCCCTCAGCCTAGGCCAGGCCAGGAGGCTCGTCATTCTTTTCCCATCTGGCTCCCCCTCAATACTGCAGGCAGACTCATCTCCCTGAAACACTGAGCGATGCCCAGGCGGACTCTGCCCCACAACCCTCAACGGCTCCCTAGGCTGAGTCCGGCGTCGCACACTCCGACACAAATACAAAAGGCCCCCCGCACACAGTCACAGCAGCGACAGGTGAGGGCTGTGGTGCTGGGGACGCGCAGCTGGGCTCCCACGCTGTACCACGTGGCCCTCGGGGGCCCTAGCTGCCATGCCTGATGGTTTTCAAGAGGAGCCAAATAAAACATTAGCCAAAGGGCGCCCGGGTTTGGATCTAGATATAGGGTCGAGTCCAAACCCCTTAACCAGGCTCTCAGTGTCCCCCTGGGCCAGCCCAAGCTGCCCCCACACCCTACTGCCTCGGATGCCGCACGAGATGCCTCCCAGATACCGCCACCCCAGACATGTTGGGGTCCCCCGCATCCCCAACTCACCTACTCTCTCCTACTTCTGAGCATTTCTCACCCCGAGCCTCCCCTCAGACGGTGCTCCTCACCTCCTTGATGGGGCAGCACATCCTGCTCGGGCCAGCTCTGTGCCCTTCTGTCCTGGCTACTCCCTCTGCCCGGGACGGCCAACAGAGAGCTCCCTTCTTCCTTAACACCCAGACCTGGGGCCTCCCTGGCGGCACAAGGGGTTGAGCGCCACGCTGTGGGGCTTCCGCAGCCACTGCAGCGCGAGTTTGCGAGTTCAATCCCCGACCAGGGAGGGGACCCACATGGCGCTGCAGACCTCTCCTGCCTCCCCGCTGCTCCCCTCAGCGTGTGTTTCAGTCCATCTGCCTGTTCTGCCTCCTGCTCTGTCTCTGGTGGATCCTCTCGCCCCCACACCTCTGGCCTGTACCCCAGCTCTTGCATGCATAAGTAAATAAATCTTAAAACAGAAGCACCCGGACGGCTCTGGCAGGCCTGTTTGGATCCAGCGGCCCTGTCCTGGAAGCAGCAGCCTCGCTGTACTACGCTTACCAGCAGCCCTGCAGCCCGCCTGTGGACAGGCCCGCGGGCAGCACCGGGTTTCTCCCCCAGGCCCCGGCAGAGGAGCCAAGTGAGTGGAAAAGCCGGCTCTGGTTCCCTGGGCTCCGCCACGCCCAGCTGGGGAGCTCGCTAAGTCGTTAGACCTCACCTGGAAGGATAAAAGCCCCAACACCTAGTGCCCTTGCTGTGTTAGGCTCAGCGCACGGCAGCTGTGGCAACCTTACCCAACGTGCCCGCCCATCCCTGCCTGACGTGTGGGCTGTGGGGTCCTCTGCGGGGTGCTGGGGTCTCAGAAGGCAAGGGCCACGGCAGCACTGAGCTCTTTGTCAGGTGGAGCTGGTGAGTCCGGTGGAGGATGAGGTGAGGGGAGTGCGTAAGAGGAGGGGCGCCCTCCCTGCCACCAGAGGCCTGGCTCGCAGGGGGTTCCCAGCCACGCACTAGAGACCCACATGGTAGACTTTCTGTGACTGTCCAATCGTCTGGCAGGCGCTGAGGACTGGGGGTCCCATGTGACCGAGAACCAGGCCAGCTCCCAGCACGGCCGAGGAGACCAGGGTGAGGGCCCTGTTCAGTGACCAGACAGGACTCCTGCCAAGCCCCCCGTTCAGATTCCCACAACTCTGGCTAAAAGCACCCCCTCGCCTTCCCCCCGAGGACACAGCTTCCAGGCTGTGCACGAAAGGAAAGGCAGGAGGAGGGCGGGGGGCACCTTTGAAATCACTGCGGTCCAATTACCCAGCTCTGCCCTTGTGCTTACAAACAGGAGCACACGTTCACACCTGCTACAAAAGCAAACATTTTTAGATATCTTCATCTTCACCTCCTCGACACTCCCGTGAAAGCACTCTCAGCAGCCGGTAACTGACAGGGTACTTTCCTTCTTCTGCTTCAGCAGGGGGCTTTCAAATAAAAGAAATTAAAAAGCCACCAATCTCCTTGTCAGGCCAAACTCCCAGGGCCCTACCTGCCCCTGGAAGCCTCCCCCCGCCCCCTCACCGCTGGGCGAGCGCCCCACACACGGTTGGAGCGGGTGCCTTGGGGAGGCCGGGACCCATGGCCGCCGAGCACACAACACCGCAGCGAGGGGGGCCCGGGACCCATGGCCGCCGAGCACACAACACCGCAGCTAGGGGGGCCCGGCCCTGAGCCCAAGATCACTGCTTCGTGTACAGCCAACTCAACCACAGCGGCGCGGGCGCCCTCCATCACCCCAGGAGCGAGGAGCCTCGGCTGCTTGGGAGATCGCCACAGCCTCTTGAGAGGACCTACTGCTAACCGTGGCCCACCGCTGCAGGCTCTCGGGATAACGCCACACAAGGGGGGTGCCTACGTCCCCGCACCCCGGGAACGTACTAGAGGCAGCACGAACGAACATCGGCAGCACGCACTAGAGGACACAACTACAGGTTGGAAACTACCCAAACACCCATCAAGAGCAGAAAAGATACAGGGTGCTGTGTTCATGGGATAGGCAGTCACACCTGGGCAAGGGGGCGGCATCCCCCGAGACGCAACAGCCAGAGTGAGCAGGAGACACCAGGTGAGCAGGCCCGTCGGCACGAAGCACGGAAAGGCAAAGCAGCCTATGCCTCGGACACCAGGCCTGAGAAGCTTCTGTTGGTGGGAGGTCCCGAGAGGGGCAAGAAGGGGCTCCTGGTCATCCAGGGGTGCGTGACACAGGGGACTCTGGTCCTGAGCATTCACTGGGTTGGACACTTATGGGGTTCATTCTGCGTGTACGCCACGAACATGCACAGAGCAATACCATCGGCGTGGCTGTTGTGAAGACCACCAAGAAAGAGGTTGCAAGAAGGAAAGCGGGAGGAAGTTCAGGGTCGGAAAACTCGAGCCTCGCTGTGCAGACACGGGGCGCTGGGGAAGGCAACCCCCAAAGGCCTAGGGCGTCAGGATTCCAGAAGCTGCCAAGGCGCCCTCCTCAGCCCCGGGCTCACCAGAAATCCACCTGTGCCCTCGATGGGGTGCAGGATGCATGAACAGCCCCCTCCAGGGGAGCCCACACCCAGCAAGTTCTTCTTTACCTTTCCTCTAAACTCCAGGCCAGCGGCAGGCTCTGGGGTTCTGACAGCTTCCCGCCTAGCAGGGCTGAATTCTCCAAAGTCCAAAACCACTTGAAGAGGAACA
This sequence comes from Galemys pyrenaicus, assembly GCA_019455555.1. Taxonomy (NCBI): domain Eukaryota; kingdom Metazoa; phylum Chordata; class Mammalia; order Eulipotyphla; family Talpidae; genus Galemys; species Galemys pyrenaicus. Next base: position 2,233,951 of record JAGFMF010011775.1, on the reverse strand, counting down.
GGAGAAGGACCGAAATAACTTGGCAAGCGTTCTGTTTTGACAACGTGCCTGAGGAATCCACACGTTTAGTGGGGAAATGCAAGCAGTTAAATCTATTCAATGTCACGACGTACGAAATTGAAGCATAACCGCCCGAGTGCTTGACAACTGGAAAGCACTCTGTTCCAGAAATGGAGGGAAAGTTATGCGGGGAGTGGACGCGCCTGTCAGAAGTTTGACTGTGATGTGAGTGGGGCCATGACGAGAGGGCTCGACACTGGCACTTCTACTCCCGTCTGAGTGTCTCAGAAACGGCAGCAGCGACTGCCTGCTTTGCCCCAAAAGCCGGAGACACGCCGATGGGAGCCAAGCCGCAAGCCCGAGAGCGGCTCCAGCACGGTGGCAGGAAGGGCTCTTACCGATCATGTGGTTGGCAACGTGGATTTGGATCTCTCTCTCGTTCTCGAAGGTCATCTGGCACTTGATGCACTGGTATGTCTTTTTCTGTTTGGAAACCAAAAAGAAAAGGAATGAGACCACGGGGGTAGGAAAGAAAGGGCAGAAAACAGAAGTTCCTGGAGATCCCGACTCGAGTTCCCACAAGGGCGCTGGGCGCTCCATCCACATCCCTCTGGACCACTCCCTTCCCACTGCCTCTGAGGCCGGAGCTCCTGTCTGGGGAGGAGTGGCCTCTCAGCCTCCACGCAAGGAAGCTGCTCCACGAGAGGCCGGGGGAGACGGCTAGTCCCCAGATGAGGACACGGAGCAGAACCACAGAAAGGGAGGCAAGGGAGGCTGGCCTGCCGGGAGCAGGCCCCATTCCATCTACCTATCTTCCACCTTTCTGCCCGTACACACACACACCCAGTCACCCTGCTGTGTACACGGTCATACACATGCACACACAGTCACCCCACTGTGTACCCAATAATCACACGCACACGCACACATCCTGTCACCCCACTGTGTACCCATTCAGTCACACACACACACACACACACACACACACACCCTTCCATCTTTCCATCCATCCAACTACTCGCTCACCTTTTTATGTGTCCGGTGAGTCATGTGGCCAAGCAGAGGACCCTGCTCCCGCCAACTCTGGTGCTCAAGGTAACTGAGGACTTCCTCACATCTACCTGAGGCACAGGGACCCCAGACAGATCTGAACACACAGAGCTATTACCAGCTGACTCTTGGGGGTGGGGGTAGAAAAACGGAGGTCATCAAATGCTTCGAAGCTTCTGAAAGACCCGTTCTAAAGAGTGGAGCTCACACTCACCACTAAGCCCCTGTGGACAGAGGTGGCTTGAAGCTGTGGACCCAGGGTTATGGCTGTCAGGTTTTGGGAAAGGGGAGGGATGGTATCAGGATACAAAATACCCAGGTTTTTTGACTCCTGGGATGAGACCCCGCTAGCCTCTGGAAAGGGAGTCAGACTTAGTTTTTGGCTGAGCACTTGGGCCAAGCTCTCTTCTAAGGAGCCCTCTCTCTCCACTGCAGAACAAGGTCAGGGTCTCCCCAGGCTCCGAGCTTACACTGAAAGCATCGAGTTACTCAGTAGAAGGCTTTGTCATGGCAAATTGTCTAGATTGCTCACCAATGCACCATGAGCACCCAGAGGGCCAGAATGCGCTTTGTCCAACTTTGGGGTCCCACGGTCCCCAAAGACTAAGTGCGTCGGGTCTGTCGAACGAATGAGTAAAGCTGTAAAACACCAAGAGACCTTTCCCTCCACCCCTATGTTTCAGGGGGCCTGGGGGCTCATTGTGTCCTGGGGTAGGTCACAGTCTAGGCCGGAAGCAGGCACGCTGCATGGAAGTGCCCAGAGGAATGGGTGAGTCTGCAGGACAGGCTAGGGCTGGGCCGTCCAGCGTCCCCGCAGGCAGAGGGAGATGGTCAGGCTGGAGGAGGACTGGGGAGGGCTGGGGGTCTTGTGAGGGGGCGCAGTCCCAGTGCCCCCTCTCGGCTCATCTCCAGCTTCACACTCATGAGGAAGAAGGACCTCGGGTTTGTCCCCTGTCCGAGTCATCCACTCCCTCTCGCATGTGCTCCCTCCTATGCCGCCAGGCAAGTCTGGGCGCTCTTGCTCTCCTACCGATGCACAGTGAATCGATGAACAAGTGACTGCGGTGATGAAGCGCACCCCATGCCAAGGACGCCAAGGGGAGGCCTGCTGGATGAAGAAGACCATGCTCCCCCTCTGTGGTCTGCCTGGATGGAAGATTTTGGAGGCTACAGCCATGGCTGGTCCAGAGCAGGGTGGGGACAGCCCACGATGGAGTGGTTTTGGCTGCTCTTCCCAGGGCAGGTGGATGAAGGGGACTTACTGTGCTCAAAAGATAAGTCACCTGGGGTCCAGGCAGGACAATGCCCCTCTACCCATATGGCCAACCTCGGTGGCAGAAAGCCCTGCCAAAGGACTAGGCCCTTTCTGGGGGGCAGGGCGAATGGCTCCAGGGAATGGCAAGGAGGGGTCAGAAGGACTGCTGGCTACAAGAGCCTGGCTGTTCTCTCTCTCTCTCTCTCTCTCTCTCTCTCTCTCTCTCTCACACACACAGACTGTATGCACAGACATGGACACACATATGAGGACAGACACATAGACGTGTGAGCATTCATATGTACACTCCCAACTCACCGTCATGTGTACACTCCCAACTCACTGTCATGTATACACTCCAACTCACCGTCATGTGTACACTCCCAACTCATCATCCACACACAAGACCCCCCTGGGCACAGTCAGGAGCCCACACACTGACACACAGGTGCAATGCCCCCAGAGAAGTGGAGGCCCCGTAGATCACAGCACTCGTGGGGATACAGACCCAGCTGGTCCCCAGAGACACGCAGGCCTGCAGCTCCCTCTCTCCAGAGGCCTGACAGCACCCGTGGCTCTCGAATATGCTGGCTGGTACACAGCCACGACACAGGTGCACGCACAGGCCCGCCCGAAACACACCGCTGGACACAGCCATGTAGACTCACAGGACACGCCTGCCCCGCGCCCAGGCACACGCATCACCCACACTCACGCACACACTTCAGCAGCACCAACCTCGAGAAGACACCGCACAAAGAGGGAGAGGCCACAGGTGCCCGAGGTCCAGGGCCCAGGACACCCGGCTGAGGCTGTCTGGTGCTCCAGGTAGGTGGACGTGATCCTGGGGACGGGCAGGTGGGGGCTCCCTCACTGGCCCCTCCAGCGGCACCCTGAGCCATGCCAGTTCTCACCCCAACACCTCCTCTCAGAGAACCCTCGCCCCCTCTGGAGCTTTAGCCCAGAAGAGCCATAATCACAGAAGCACATAAACCAGCATCCAAAGCACCTCCTCTGCCACACCCCTTCCCCAACTCAGGAGATACAAAGTTGAGCCCACAGGCGGGCTGCGGGCAGGAGCTGACCCCAACCCCCACAGGGTCCTGTACAACCTCAGAGAGAGCCCGGGACAGGAAAACACACCTGAGAGTGGAGTCGGGGAGGGCGGAGCAGGGCAGGGCGGGGAGAGGGGAAGTGCATAGAGCATGTGGGCCATCTGGCTGCACAGAGCAGCCCAAGTTCGCTGAGCATCTGCTGCGTGCAGGCGCCGGGTCTGAGCGCCCTCCACTGCTCTGCAAACGCCACTTCGTGGAGGGAGAGCGGAATTCCGAGAGGCCGAACCACTTGGCCCAAAGTCCACGCTGGTGAGGAGAGCCGGGACGGGATGCCAGGCAGCCCTTACTGTCTGAGCCGCCACCCCGGACGGGGGGCAGAAAGCGTGGGTGGTGGGCCTGCCCTTTCCAGGACGTCTGTTTACTCCTCCACGAGATGCAGGAGGGCGCACCCAGCCTGCCCTCCTGCAGGGGAAGGCACCATGAGGACCTGGTGAGTCGACTGGGGATCGGGTTTGCCCAGGGTGGCCTGGAGTTAGAGTGATGTTGTTATTACCCATAAACAGAGGGGAAGGCAGAAACCTCAACGCTTCACGCTCCAGCCGACAGCAGCCTCAGCCCCACGGGAACCCAGTCCTCCGAGAGCTGGTTGCTATGGATACACTCCCAAGGGTCCCAGCCTGCCAGCCCCCAAGCCCCCGCACGGCCCCCAGAGTCTGCTCTTACATGCGTGAGTCCTAGGGGAGGGAGGGGTGGGCTAGCAGACAGCTGGGCCCCTGCCCCCAGGCGTGCCCAGGCAGGGGGCAAGGCCCCAGGGGCTGTGCCTTCACTGGGGAGGCACCAGGCTTTGTCTAGTTCCTTTTTGCAAATGGCCCATCTGCCCAGACCTCTGGATGAGATTCAGCTCCCCTCCTCTCTCACAGGCCTGGGACAGGAAGAAGAAGGCGTATCGGGCCCCCAGAAAGCCAGCCCCCCTTGGTTTGAATCCCTGCACACACACACAGCAGGGTGTTCGTGGGTAGGTGGCCCCATCTTTCTGCGCCTGGATCCCCTCTTCGCCAAAATAGAGGTCGCAGCAAGGTTCCCAGGTTGTTGCCATGGAAACAGTATGAGAGTGGTGCCCAGGAGAGCACCACCTGTCCACACAGTAGGGGCTTTACAAAATGGCGCAGGATGCAGGATGCAGGATCCAGGGGCAGGGGGGTGGCTCCAACAGCCCAAGGATTCAGACGTGCAAACGCAGCGTCTCGGCCACCGGAATCCCATGCGTTGGTGGCAGCGGCACCGAAAAGGCAGGGACAGGGCTGGGGCTGGGAGGAAGGCGCACAGGGCCCGGGCCCAGCCACACTGTTGGTGTCTGAGCACAGGGATGACACCCCACACTCTGCAGCTCTCCCCTCTTTCAGTCGGGATGGATCCAGGCGCTGTCTAGTCCCTTGGCTAAGGGCCGGGCTGTGCTCCACATACCCCGCCGTCAGGTCCCCCCCGCCTCGTGAAAGCTGGGCGCTGTGGCGAACCCCCTCACTGCTCCAAGCGTCCATTTGCTCGCTGTGGTCGTATTAAACAGACGTAAAGAGCTTGGCACACCCCTGTCCCTTGGCAAGTCATGATTTAAAAAAAGGGAAAATAACAAGTAGCGTTTACTGCGTGCCCAGCACTTCCTAGACTCATTTAATCCTGGCCAGCGCTGAGGTCAGCATGGGGGGCGGTGGCTACGCTTACCGGCTGCTGAGGAACAGGCACCACCTGAGCGGCAAGTAGGGGTGGGAAGCAGCAGGGCTCCCGGCCCCCAGAAGGGCCAGCTCTGCAGACCGACCCTAGCGCTGCTGCGATTCCTCTTTACTCCGTGCTGTTGCTGCTACTGTTACTTATTACCAGCACTAGTACTTGTTGTGATTAATCACCACTATTACTGTTTCCTCTGGCTTTACAGGTGGCAACAGAGGCTCAGAAAGGTCAAATCACAGGTGGCTACTGGAAGAGGAAGACTTTAACCTAGGCTCTCAGACTCCGGGGTCCCGGTGCGCCCCAAGTTCACCCACACCAGAGGACCAGCAAGCTGAGGCTGAGGAGACAGGGCTGGACGGCAGTGACCAGGGCCGTGGTCAAGGCCTGCGGAGGGCGTCCTGCTAGAGCACCTGCCTGCAGGGCTGGCTCGGTCAGAGACTTTGAGAGGATGCAGGGTCACCTCCCCTAAAACGAGCTCTCTGCCCAGACACCCTCGCTGGACACGTGGCTTCCAGGAGACACCTCATTCAGGCGTTTCCCTCTCCAGCCAGGATCACGGCCAGTCCCTCTGCCTGGCTGGACCTCACGTGGGAGCTGGGCCCAGAGGCCTTTATGGCCCCGTCCACCCTGGGTTCTCCCTTCACTCTCCAGCCCTCCTCCTCCTCACTCTCGCCCACAAACCCCGGTTCTGCTCCCCCAGCAAAACACCCTCAGCAAACAACCCTGTCTTCCAGCAGGCACCTGCCACGGGTGGTCCTTCCCCAAACCCTGCCTCCCTGCCAGTGGCACCAAAACAACCCTTGTGGGAAAGATCCCCCTGAGATCTGCTTGGCACCTCCCTGGTCTGGAAAAAAAGCCCGCACAAAATCAGCGGCAATCCCGTTCTGCGCTCACTCGCAGGTCACACAGGCTCCAGGCCACCATCGGCTCCTCGGCTGCTGGGCCCACGCACCTCCGGGGCCCATGTGCTCCAGGCACATAAACAGGCTCGCCCAGGCCAGGGGCCCGCCAAGGCAGGGTCCTTTCCTGATTCTCTGCGGCTGCCAGGAACTCCCAACATCACGGGAGCTCACAACAAATCTGATGAATCGATCAGTCCGTCCAGCCTTAGTGACGCCAGGGACCGGAACCATCCTGGGGATGCCCTAACTGTGACGACGCCGAGCGTGGGTACAGCATCGGCAGGCGATGACAGCTGGCACAGTTCACCCTACGTGCCAGGTCCTCAGCCCTACATGTAGAACTAGCTCTGTGAATTGTCTCCGACTCTTGGCTCTAGAGCGCAGACAGCAGCCACTTGCCCAAGGAGACCCCACATGCAGGAGACCAAGCCCACCCAGATCAACGACCACCGCTGAGGGGCCCCCAGCGTGTCAGACACAGCCCAGGCCCACATGGCCCACCTCCCACAACACGACAAGGCCCGTTCTTATTCTTCCCCTTTTGCAGGTGAGCACTTGACAAATGAGGCCCAGAGAGAGGTAATACATGTCACATCACTTGGCTGTAAAGAAAGCGGCAGCAGCGGCCCGAACGCAAAGCTTGACTGGCGAGCAGATGTGTGACAAGGCTGCGTCTCTGGGCTAAAAGAGGGGAGGCCGCCAGGAGACCTCCTCGGGCTCCCGGGGGCTCGTGCGAGCCCAGGAGCCGGGGGCCGGCCCAGGCAGGCTCACTTACCCGGGGCACTGGCGATGTCTGGGCGCCCTTCCGGGGCCCGCTGGTCTCTGGCGTGAGGTCCCGGTGGTCCGCCTGCATGTGGCTCTCCAGGTCCTCGGCACTCTCGAACTTGACGCTGCACTCAGGGCAGCGGAGGCCAGCGCAGGGCCGGTCGGCAGGCTCAGGCGGGGCCAGGCCGCCCACCTGTCCGTTGGCACTGCGGGCCATGCAGCCGGCACAGAGGCCGTAGGGCAGCCCGTTGACGTCCAGCTTCACCAGGTCCTGCTTGCTGCGGAACTCTTTGAGGCACAGGGCACACTTGTAGAGCTTCTGCAGCCCCTGGCCGCTGGGGGAGGATGCGGCCGAGCTGCCGGCCAGCTTCTGCATGTGGAAGGTGCCGTGGATCTTGAGCTCCAGCGTGGAGGTGACCGTCTGCATGCAGACCACGCAGCGGAAGCCCGTGAGCGAGTTGCGCAGGTCGGGGTGCATCTGGCAGTGCTCGATGAACTCCTCCTCGCTCTGCAGGGGCATCTTGCAGATGCGACAGGTGCCCGTGTCCAGGCTCTTGCTGTGGGTCACCTTGTGCTCGGTGAGCGTCAGCAGCGAGGGGAAGCGCTCGCCGCAGATGGGGCACATGTAGTGCTTGGCAGGGCCGCGGTGCGTCTGCAGGTGCTCCCGGAGCCCGTTCTCCGAGAAGAAAGTCCGCGAGCACACGTTGCACTTGTGGCTGCCCTTGATGAACTCGGCCTTCTTGCGCGAGCCGTCGTCCTCGCCCGGCCGGATGTTGTGGTCCCGCAGCCGGTGGTTCTGCAGCAGCACCTCCATGGTGTAGGCTGCCCCGCAGATGTCACAGCCGTACATGGGTTCCGAAGCGTCCACGTCGTCCTCGCTGGCCTCGTGGCTGTTGGGCGCCTCGGGGTTCTTGAGCAGCATGCCCTGCAGGTCAGCCGGTTCGGGCTTCTTGGCGGCGGCAGGGGGCACCCCATTGGCCGTGCCGTTCTCAGTGGCCGCGTCAAACACGCAGTGCTTCTCCCGCAGGTGCTTCTCCAGCAGGATGATGGCGTGGAAGGCCTTGCTGCAGAACTTGCAGTTGTACTTCTTGCTGTGGGTGGTGATGTGGCACTGCAGCTCCACCTCGGTGCTGAAGGTCTCCCCGCAGAAGATGCACTTGTGGGCCTTAGCCGGATTGCCCAAGTGGCTGTGTTTGACGTGCACCTGCAGGTCGGCCTCCTTGCGGAAGTCCCAGTTGCAGGCTGTGCAGCGGTACATCTTCTTCTCGTTGCTGTGCTTCACCGCCAGGTGCACCTGGATGGACACCTTGGAGTCGAAGACCTCCTGGCACAGGGTGCAATGGTACAGCACGAAGGTGTGCATGTCCAGCAGGTGCTTCTGCAGGTCGTCCACCGAGGAGAACTGCTTGTCGCAGCTCTCACACACGTAGTGGGTGGACGTGGTCATATAATGCACGGTCAGGTGCTGCAGGAGGGACTCCTGGGAGTCAAAGTCCTCTTTGCACTGTGGGCACGCCTGCTTCCGCAGCAGCAGCTCCAGGTGCAGCTTCAGATGGGTCTGGAAGCTCTCAAAGTTGGAGAACTTGAGGTCACACTGATTGCAGGGGTACTCGCCGTTGGAGATGGAGTTGGCACTGGCCGAGAGCCGCTGCCTCTTTGGGGAAGACACCTCGACATCAGATGAGACGGGACTCTGTTCTGCCTTGGACTTCTTGCTGTGGGCCAGCGGGATGTTCTTGTGGTTCTCCTTGATGTGCTTGGTGAGCTTCAGGATGGAGCCAAAGATGGGCGAGTTGGTGCAATAGGGGCAGGAATAGACCTCCATGAAGGACTGCGTGGGCTGCACCACCGGAGACTCCAGCTTGGCACTGCCAACGCTGCAGTGGGCCTGCTGGATGTGCTCGGTGAGGGAGGACTCGGTGAGGAAGCCCATGGAGCACTGGTTGCAGAAGAAGGCGTTGCTGCCATCGGGCGGGTTGGCGTTGGGGCCGCAGTGGGAGACGCGGATGTGCTCCTGCAGGCTGTTGATGTCGGCGAACATCTCGGGGCAGTAGTTGCAGTGGAAGGCGGAGATGTTGCCGAACTGCATGACGGGGTAGGCGTGGTTCTTGTGCAGCTTGCGCACGTGCTCGTTGAGGTTGTACAGGGTGGGCATGGAGTCCAGGCAGATCTGACACGTGTGACTCTGCTGGGGCTTGTCCGCGTGGATGGTCTTCAGGTGGATCTCCAGCACAGCCAGGCTGTTAAAGTCCCGCTTGGAGCAATAGGGGCAGCTGTAGACCACCTTGGACCAGCCCTGCCCATCATCCCGCATCTTCTTCTGGCCCCGCAGCGGCTTCAAGGTGGAGTCCGGGGTGGAGCCGCGCTCCACCGAGGCGCTGGAGTCCGGCGTGGCGCTGCTCATGGAGGCCACGCTGCCCAGCACGGGGTCGGGGCTGACGCTGTGGTTGCTGGAGTCGGGCTGCCGGTGGCTGTCCAGGTGGCAGTAGACACCCTCAACCGAGGAGAACTGCTCGGGGCACATGGGGCACTTGTGTTTCTGGTTGGCGTGGGCTTGGTGGATGTGGGCGAGCAGCACGTTCTCGTCGACGAAGACCTCGGGGCAGTGGATGCACTGCAGGTCGGCCTTCTCGGAGAGCTGGGGGTGGCGGGTGAGCACGTGCTTCTCCAGCTCCTCGGTCTGGCTGAAGGTGTCCTCGCAATAGTCGCACATGAAGTCGTCCTTCTTGGCCTCCTTCTCCGACTTGGCCAGGTGCTCCTTGTTCTTCTTGTGGGCCTGCATGTGGCTCTGCAGCGAGCTGGTGGAGGAGAAGCCCCGCTTGCACACGGTGCACTTGAAGGGCTTGCTGGAGCTGTGCGTCTTCAGGTGGATCTTGAGGTGGTCGCTGCGGGAGAAGGCCGCCTCGCACTCGTGACAGTGGTACTTCTTGTCGCCCGTGTGCAGCTTGATGTGCCGGTCACGGCTCCTCTTGTGCTTGAAGAGGCGGCTGCAGTAGGTGCACTTGAACGGCAGCTTGTCGCTGTGGATCTGCTCGTGCCTCTTCAAGTAGCTCAGGCGGATGAAGGACTTGTCGCAGAACTGGCAAGGGTACGGCAGCCCCGTGCCCCCTTCCTCCTCGCCCAGGCCGAGGTCACACCCATCTCCAATCATCTGCGTGGGTGACGCAACATCCTTGCTGGAGGGAGACGAGGCCACCCAGGAGAGTTGTGGGTCGTCGTCACCATCTGCAGGGGGAAGGCAGAAAGGAGATTAGAGGCAATTCCCAGGGCCGCCGAGAAACAAGGACAGAGCCAGCTTCTCGACAGCTCGTGGGCTGAGGCTGTGCAGCTGGCCAACTGCGGCGGCGGGTGGGGAGGGAGCCCGGGGGGCCGGAAGCGAGTGGACGGACACAAGGGCCTTCCAGTCTGCAAAGGAGATGGCGGGGCACAGAAGGGACGTGCCTTTTCCCTCGGCAATACCTGCCTGGATGCGGCACCCCCAGAGGCGGCGAGGTCTCTGCTTCCCTGATGGGGGTGGGGGGCGGTGACAGCCTGGACAAAGTCACCGGAAATGACTTCATAGCCCACCGGTCCCAGAAGCCAAAAGGAGGCAAGTCCCATCACCTGGTCACAACCTGGGGACTAACTCCCTTCCAGCCCGAGTCACGGTGGGAATCCTGCTGGGTCCTCGGGCACAGGCAAACTTTTGCAGGAAAATAAAATGCACTTTAATGGCTCCGTCCGTACCACATCCCGTGGGGCTGGAGGGACCGGTGAAGCTGGAGCTGCTGCTTCAGGTAGCAGACAGACAAGAGGCAGCGGAGTCACAGACACAAGCAGCAGAGCCGAGGGCAGAACAGGAAGAGAGCAAAGGCAGGCGCGTGACAAGGGTCTGTGGGGCTCCCAGCCCCGACCATCCTAAGCGCGGAGTTCTTGTCTCTGTTTCTTCTTCGCGCCTGGATTCACCCCAAATCCATCCAGTTCCCCAGCAGCCCGACGGTGCAGTGACTGAACAAGGAACCAGCACCCAGTCGGGCAGAGCTCAGAGCCGAGTGGGCCCTGGAAACCTCCGTGGGGGCGAGGGAGACGAGCCTCGCGCAGACTCCCGCCAGCCACCCTCCCCGGGGACAGGGCCGCCCCGCCCCAGCCTTCGCAGGCCCATCCTGCCTCAAAAGAAAACTAAACAAACTAGGGTTGCTGTTTCTGGGAAAACAAAGGCACACAGGACACAGCCAATAAAGCCAGAGAAGTCCTGACTCGTGGGGTTGAACCGAGCGGGGAAGGAGTGCCACGGCTCAAGTTTTGTGTCAGGTGGATTTAAAGCTGAATAATGAATGAAACGGACCACAGGCTGCTGTGGGCAGGAGAGAGACAAACAAAAGCTCAGATTCGGCTGTACCAACCTTGCTCTTGTAACCTGGAGGGAAAAAACCACTGCCCCGCCTCTCCAGCCCCCAGTCACCCCAGCTTAGTCTTCACAAAAGCCTCACAGCCCCAAACCCAGAAAGTCCTGGCCAGAGGCAGCCCAGACCCAGTTCAAGGCAGGCCAGGGGACCACAGACCCCGGCATGGGTAGACTCTGCACACACACGAACGCACACGGCTCACATGTCACTCCCACAACTCAAACGCACAGTCACTGTCAGGTCACGTACATCCATTCGCGCACTGCCATCCTATGCCACTCACACAAGCTGAGACAGGGGCACACACACGCATCTACTCAACACACCCTCACCTGCAGCACACACGCTATCGCATCCTGCAATCAGAGCGGCACAACACAGACCTGGGGTCCCAAACACCCTCTCTGGACCCACTCTCTGTACCTACTGTGCCTCTGCTGCTCTAGGCCAACCCCAAGACCTGGAGAGAGAAAGCCCCATGCAGGGACTTTAGGGCGGGCAGCCCCCAGAGCCGATCAAGCCTTCTCCCGGGCCCCACCACCACCGAGGCCCATAGACCCGGGCCCTGACCGTGAGAAGATCTGCCTGACCCCTTGGCACGCTGGCAGAGCTCTGCCTGGAAGGCTGCGGCTCTCCAAAGCTCCCGAACCCTGCATCTCCCAGCAGCCTCCCACCTCTGAAGCCCCACCACCCAGCCCGGCGCGGGGCGTCTCCCAGAACACCCTCCCGGAGTGAGGGCGCCTGCTCCCCTGGGGGCCTCATATTACGGAGCCCTTTGGACGGGAAGGACGCAGCCGCTGCCAGTTCCTCGGATTAGATGCGGCGGGAGGCGCCCCAGCCACTGCCTGCCAATTCCCAGCTCCTGCCAGCTGGGCTCCGCGGGGCGCAGACAAAGGGGCCCGAGAGAGGAGATGGCTGGAGCTGGAGCAGCTGGGGGACCTGCTCGGCCCCCACCCCGGCCAAGCTCAACCTGCTTTTTATTATTTTGGTGTCTTAGCGCAGGCTCACTCAAACGGAGCCATTCCTGTGGGTCCCGGTTTCTGCTAGACACGTTTTGAGTCACTAGTGAGGTGGGCACCAGGACCCGACAGGTACATAATAAGGAAACTGAGGCACAGCCACAGCAGCCTTCCTCAGGAACTGACAGCACCAGCATTGTCCAGCAGACCCCTTGACGAGGGTCTGGATGGGCTCCCGCCTGCCCGTCACCAAGACTACACCTGCACAGGTGAGAAAGAGGAGACTCACCAGTCCAGCCCCACTGCCTCCTTTGAGCCCTCTCTGAGCAAAGAAAGGAACCCCTCACGGTCAGCAACTCCAGGAGGGGTCCACTGAGGCCTTGCAGGAGCTTGCTGGCACGCTCGGGGCTGCAGATTCCTCATGGGCGGGGCCCGGTTAGCTCAGGGCAAGTGAGACAAGAAAGATACCTCGCCCAATAGACCAGCCTGCTCACAGCTTTCTGACAAGGTTCACTTGCTCCCAAGAACAAAGCCCTGCTTCTCTGTTTCTTTGTCTGCCAGGGGAAAGAGTCCCTCAACCTTTAGACTCAGTTTACCCACTTGAATAAAGAAAATTTATTGTGGGGACTCCCTGGTGGCGCAGGGGTTAAGTCTCAGCATCATCAAGCTATCACCAGTCACTGCATCCCCGGGTAGGGAGGGGACCCACATGGCGCAGCAGACCTCTCCTGTCTCGCCCGCTGCTCCCCTCAGCAGTGTATCCACTTTTCTGCTTTTAGTACATCCACCTGTTCTGCTCCCCGTCTCTGGTGGATCCTCCGCCCGCCCCCCGACACCTGTGGCCTACACCCCAGTTCTTATATGCATAAATAAATAAAATAAATCTTCAAAAAAATTATTGTGAACAGTGAGTGAGAAAATTTAATGAAAAGGTTCCATTTACATAAAATGTCCAGGAAACGCACATCTGTAGAGACAGAAAGCAGATCAGCAGCTGCCTAGACTTGCAAGAAAGAGCAGATGCCAACTGCAGAGGGGCAAGAAGCATCTTTCTGAGGCCCTGGAAGGCTCTGTAACTTGATTGTGGTGAGGTCTGCACAGCTCTAACCCCACAAAAGGCTTCGACTAGCTCGCTTAAAACACACAAATTTTATGATAAGCAAATTATACTTGAATAAAGCTGCTAAATAAAAGCACTATTTGGCCAATAATAATAATTAGTACTAATGAGTACCACCACTGCTAATAATATTAGCAGCTCCATTTTTTCAGCATGTCCCAAGTGCCAGCACTAAGCTAAGTGTTTCTATTACCACAATTAATTTCTTTTCATCCTCATAACCATCAGGAACATCCCATTTCTGAGATGAGGAAGCTGAGACTTGGGTTGATGAGGACCATGCCCCCCCACCCTGCCCCCGGGCCCCCCCGCCCTGAGGTGTCTGATCTGAGCACCACATCTCCTGTCTCCCAGTAAGGAGAACCCCACTCTGCCTGCCAGCACCACAATCCCTGGGGTTCTTTGTGGGGCTGCCTGGTTGGCTTTATTTTTCTGCAAACAAGTTTCAAAACTAAAGCACAGCACGTTATTCTAGGAGCGACAAACTGAGTAACTGCTGAGATTATAATCATGTGAATTGAAATGAAAATAAGGCTGCTTAAACTGAAAAGGCCCAATCAGGCAGGGGAAACGGCTGTGTTGACATATGAAGTCCCAAACTCAGATTGCCCTGTTGAAAGCCTTTTATTCTAATAACATTTAACCTTGGCTGCTGCTGTCCCACCCCTCCCAGTGCATTTTGCTTCGGGAACTAGCTGGAGAGATGAGCCGGGCCAAGGCGCTGGGGGTGCGCGTGGGGGAATGCGGGCAGAGGAAGCACATCCACACAGCCAGAAGGCTCCAGCACTGGCAGCAGCACCGGTCAGCAGCAGTTAAGGGGTGTGCAGAGTCCGGGTGAAGACCACGTGGGGTCCCCTTCAACTTGAACACTCCAGAGAACTTCGACTGTAACTTGAGCGCAGGAGAAGACAGGTTTAAGAAGTCCGCTTCGACCAACCAACTTCTTTATCTCCCAAAAAATGTCCGTATGGATTTTACTGTGCCCAACTGAGAGCGGTACTATCATTATTGTTCCCATTTACAGATGAGAAAACTGAGGCACAGGTGGTCCAAGTGACTTGCCCAGCGCCACCGAGCTGGCAGGCACAGGAGTCGAGATTCAGACCCAGTTAAGCCTGGTTCTGAGATGCAGCTTTCACCGACCATGAGACTAGTTGCCTCTAGGAGGACAGCAGCTGTGAGAAGATCAAGCGGGAGATGCAGAGACTAATCCTGACCCCTGCTGCCCCCTCGCACTCCCTAGAACAAGTGCAATCAAAGAAATATAACAAAATGCATAGAGAAACCGCATTCAAAATGGAAATTGAAGTTCTTTAAAAATGACTAATCCTGCAAAAAGGAAATGGGTTATATGCGGTTTTGGGTGTCTGCCCCAGGAAGAGCACCCAAACAAGCATAAAAGAGTGGGGGAAGAGTTTCGATAAAAATTCAATTAACTGGGACAAAAATATTAACTGGGCTTCGCACACATGGCGGCAGAAAGCGGAGGGCCTCTGCTCTTGTGGCCGCACTTGGCGAAGGCCCAGGCTGATGCTGCTGTCTCAGACGCCCCACACACCTTGTCTGGAGGTGCGGAGTGTGGGCCCCACACCGTGAGGGCTCCACGGTGCTCCTGTTGCACAGCATGGAGGCCGGGCAGCCACAGAGGTGCCAACACAGAGGAGGGAGAGGAGGTGGCTCACACACCCACAAGAGTGAGCAAAAGGGGGCTTCACTGCATTGAGGGACACAGATGAGCAGGAAGTGAGCCTCTCTCACTCTATGCAAGGGGAATGAATGGCCCTGAAAAGAACACTGGGACCGGTCACTGCCATGGATGGGGAGGTGGAAAATGTTGATGCTCAGGCAGCTCCAGGTTTCTAGAACATTCCAGGCTCAGCAGCACCATTTGAGTGAGTAAAAATGACCATCAGCCTCCAGAGGGCACAAGAACTGAGGCAGTGGCAGAGTGACGGTTCTGCTCAAGTCTCCTGAAGAGGGGGCTGTGCTGGCCACGGAGGGTCACTTAGCCCTGCCCTACACAGAGCCCAGGCCGTGCAGAAAAGACTCACTTAGCATAAGCATGGTGGCTGCGGGCCTCTGTGCGGGGGGCAAAGGAAAGGGCATCAGACGGATAGTCCATCGGGAGACTGGGCTTTGGCCATCTCTGCTGCAACAAGGGAAGTTGGAATTTTGGCCTCCAAGTCCCGCCTGACAAATACAGAAGTCATTTTGCAAAACAGTCCAACCACCTGGACTCACTCCTCTGTAGCCACCAAGTAGGCTGACAATTTTTTCACAAGACCCCCAAAAAACTTGTCATTCACTCATTTCCTTGGGAAAATGAAAATTGCCAAGCAGACAAGTTCCCCATGGAACAAAGCTCTCTAATGCACCAGGTAGGCCTTCCTTCTGACCTCACCCAGAGCTCCAGAAAGGAGAATTACTATGGTCCTGTCCCATGCTCAGAGAAGTGGGACCCCAAACTCAGGAGCCATCTACTCTAATCCCAAATGATACAAAGGGAGAAGCTGAGACTCTAAGAGTGAAAGGAACTTCCAGGGATGGCAAACTGATAGTGGTTGCCTGACATAATGTATTCAAACAGAGTCTGAGAGATTCTGGGCTCTGAAAAAATGAATGTGGGAATCAATTGGTGATGTCTGCCATGAGCACAGAATTATATGAATGGAATGTTCAAAGGGCACTCAGCAAATTGGAGGAAGGGGTTTCCTGAATACAGGCACTAGAAAAGAAGCCATAATCCACCAAGTTTTTCTACTCCAAGAAAGAAGCTATGACTCCCTTTGGAAAGGGATGCCTTGGACAGGGTCCCCAAAATCTAGTTGTTCAAACAGAACCAGAAGGCAGATTCTGTGACACTGTGTTATGGTCTAGAGAGTCCTCTCTAATAGACTGAGGTGAGGCCCACCCAAAGTGGACACAGAGCAGCCTGACATCGTGAGAGAGCAGAGCGTGTACCCAGGGTTGGCAGTGCCAGAGCTGCTGGTATGCCTGTGCTCAGGGCACTAGCCACAGAGGCAGCCAGGACCAAGACAGGCTTTCCAGACATGAAGTGATGCAAACCCAGCTACGGGGCTTGGAGGGTAGGGGAGGGTGTGCATCTGGGCATAGTCCAGGTCTCTTTTTGGAAAACTCCAAACCTTCATCTATCCTTCTCCCTGCACCCCCAGAAGGTTGGTGCATCTGGAGGGAGCTCTGTCCCAAAAGAGCTCTGTTGCAGGCAGGGTACAGGGAGTGGGAGACTCATCAGCCTCTGAGGCTCTTTGCTGGGGTTGCTTCCAGAAAATTGTGAGCTTTCCTGAGATGCCCTAAGCTCCCTTCACAGCAACCCCCTGGGCCAGAGTAAGGGCCTGGATCCCTTGGTTTGAAGATCCAGTAGAAGTGCCCTGAGCTCCCATACCAAGTAGGGCAGCCTCACCTCTCAGTGCCAGAGACTCAGCCCCCAGAATCCAGGCTTACACAAGGCCCAGGGGCCCGCAGGCAAGAAGGGGTTAGGATGCCTGTCTTACTCCTCACCTCCCACCAAGTACCAAAGCTGACCATCCCTTCCAGAATACTCCTCGACTCAATTACAGCCACGTAAAGTCAATAACTGCATGGGATGGCAGCTGGCAAGAGGATCACTCATAGCATTTCACAAAGGGGGAAACTGAGGTCACACAGCAAAAGGCAGGCAGGTCCAGGACTAAACTCCTAAAAACCACAACCACTACTATTTCTGGAACAGTCCCTATAAGCCAGGTCCTTTGCTGGCACTCTCACTTGATTCTCCCATCACCACTGAAGTTGGTACTATTAGCATCCCCTTCTTAACAACTGTGCAGCTGAGGCACCAAGAAGAAAAGCAACTTTTTGGGCCCAGAGAGCTGCCAAGTGGCAGATGCCAGCTTCCCCACCACCATTCTTCAACTGCCTCTCTAAGCCCTGGTGCCAGTTCAGAGCAGCCCCCTCTTCCGTGAAGCCCACCACACACCAGCACTGTGCCACACTGGAGGAAAGCCAGGGGGTCCTAACTTCACAACCCCACCTGACACAGAGGCACAGTCACTTCCTAAACTGGCAGAGTCAGCAGGGACGGCCAGGCCAGGCGGCTCTGCAGCAAGCACCAGTGAACGCAGCTGACCTCCGCTCTCAGCAGCGGCAGACAGAGCAGGCTGCTTAGGCAGTGCAGAACCACATTTCCACATGCGGAAGGCCGCATAATCATAAACCACCCATCCTAGATCTGTCCAAGTCCTAATCCGAGGAGTCCTGAGTACTCTGCATACTGGCACTGTGTGGCAAAGGGGAATTAAGATTGCTAATGAGCTGACCTTTGCATAAAGAGATTATCCTGAATTGTCTGGGTGAGCCCAATGTAACCACCAGAGTCCTGGACATGGAAGAAGCCACAGAAGGGACTGACTTTGCTGCTGTAGGACGGAAGGCGTTCATGAGCCAAGAACATGGGCACCTTCTAACCAGAGAGTCACAGAAACAGTCTCCCCAGAACCCCCAAGAAGGAAGGCGTCCTGCCCACATGATTTTAGCCCAATGAGCACCACATCAGATTTCTGACCTACAGAACTACGAGAGGATTTTGTTCTTGTGTTAAGCCATTCAATTCATGGAAATATGTTACAGTAGCAGCAGGAAACGAATACGGGCTATGGTACCAGGACTAACGTGTTGCCATAAAAATTCCTGACAGTGTGATAGTGACTTGGGAATTGGCAGTGGGGAGTAGCTAGAATTGTCAAGGTGTAAGTTAGGGTCTAGAGTGCCTTAAAAAGATTGTGAGCAGAAAAACGGATGTTAATGACTTTGAGAAGACAGGAGTTCCTGCAAGAAAATCTAAATTACCTTAGAAAATACCTAAATCATCACCAACACTAAGAGAACGGAACACGAAAGGCGCTGATGGAGCAAGCTTAGGAGGAACGAGGACGTTGGAAACTCAAGAAAAGGGGTTCTTAGCAGTGGCACAGAGCTTAGAGGAATTCCTGTGCGCAGCTGCCCGGGAGTCAGAACTTGTGATAAACTTGTAATGAAGAGTCAGCTGAGTAGATTTCTAAGCAAAATGTTGAAGGTGTAGCCTGATTTCTTCTTGCCGCTTGTTGTAGAGAAAAAAGAGACGAGTTGGGGAAAGAATCGTTAAGTAAAACAAGTCAGGAGCTGATGATTTTGAAAATTCTCAGCTTGCCCAGATTGCAAAAGACATAACTACAAGACTCACTATCAGGAATTCATGCTCTAGAGAAAAGACTGAGGGTGGGCCTATGCATTTGCTAATATCTCAGAGAAATTGGGGGAGATTAAGGGTATGACTCATAGTTCCCCTAGGTCAAACCACAGAGCATGCAGGAAATTTCAGGACACTGTCCTGAAGCTATGTGCGCGAAACCGAAAGCACAAATGGGATTAACTATGGAGGGGCCACCCTTTGATGCCTTTGAGTCCTATGACATACACAGGAAACCCACAAGTTTCTCAAAAAATACATAACTGCAAAAACAGTCAACCTGGACCATAATGAACAGAGAGAATATGAGATGAAAGAAGACTATGAATCCCCAAAATTCAACAGACAAGAATCAGACTAATAAAACTATGATCTGCAAACATCTCTCATCTTTAATTAAAAGAAAAAAGGAGTGGAGGGTAAGGTCCAGAGGGCAGGCCAAAGTCTGAGGGGTAACTCTGGCTTCAGCATGGACCCCAGAGCCAAGGGGGCTAAGACCACTACTACCGCACTGGGTTCAGATCCCGACACTGTACAACCACAGGTAAGCACACCCCTCTCTGCAATTTCATTTCTCTGCCTCCTGAGAGGCGGGAAGCCTTGAACTGGTCTCCGTGAGTCTGTGATCAATTAGTGAGGTCTGCCCTGGGTGCCAGAATGCGGAATGGCAGGTAGGAGGCATCCCAGCTTCCCGCTGGCTGCTGGCTCAGATGTTTTTTCAGCCCGCACTGTTTGTTGAGCCTGCTCTAGGTGGCTGGTCCTCTGAGGGCTGCGATGAGTCCCCAGCATTCTTAGGCTTCTGTGCTCTGTCTGCCCAGCCTCTCTAAAGTGCCAAGTCTAAACTGATGCTTTGCTACTTTGAAGCACTTTGAAAGAGAAAGAGACAGAAAACAAAAAGCTTTTGTTCTGGCAACAGTCAATGCTGTATCTAAACTCCATTTTCCTAAAGGGACAAATGAGGGTGTGGTGTAAAGGAGAGAGGCTCAAGCCTGGAAGCCAAGGGTCCACCCTGGGAAGGAAGAGGTTGAGGCAGTTGCAAAGTCTTGCCTCAGAGGTGGGCCAAGCAGCCCGTGGAGGCCACCCGAAGCTGATGTGGCGCCCCCTGAAATCTTGACTTGGAAGTATGCTATTAGCAAAAATAATAGCCACTCACATTCACCCTTCCCTCCTCCAGGGAGTTCGGAGGGCCTTTGCGGATATGAGCTCATCCTCCCCAATGAGGCCACGGCGAGGAAAAGCGGGGATCATTCTTCCACGACAGAAAACAATAAGCTGTTGGGGGGCTGGGGTTGGTGGACAGCGATGGCGGAGACCGGCACGCAGAGGTCGGCTGCACAGACTGAGAAGGAAGAAGGCATGCTGATCCTGGGGGCGGCGTGGTGGGCACGGAGTGGGGTCCTGTCCCTGCCGCCTCAAAGGGGCACTGGGCGTGCAGCAGCTGGGGTCCTGCGGGCCTCCCACCCGCGGGAGAGGGATGAGCACTGTGGCGGGCAGGCCTCTTCTCAGTTGGGGCTACAGAAATGCCACCTGACAGCAAATAGCTGCCTCCACAGTCCTTAGCAAACCCGGGGAGCCAAAACTGCCGGCCTGAACTTTAAGCGACTCGGCGGCTTGCAGCGAGACGTGAGCCCTGGGTAGGGGCGCAGGCCCGAGCACACTCAGCTGCCCGCGTTTAGCTGTGTGGCCATGGACAAGTCACTGCCTGCCTCTGAGCCCCAGTTTTCTCGTCCACAGAAGGAGGATAATAAGAGCATCTACCTTAGAAACAGATAATGTGTGTATACTGCTAAGCATTCAAAACTAGTTAGCTAAAGAAAACGGAGGTTACTAGTGTGCTTGCACGACTATCGCTTGCACACCTATCATGTGACACTGGAGTAGCTGCTCTTGTGCGGGGGCAGGGGTGGTTGTTACTGCGCCTGCTTTATAAGGCAGGGGCATCCCACCGGCCAGTATCCCTCTCTACACGCCAAGCAGTGGGGTTTACACAGCATGTTGGGTGGCCCCCCACAGGTGAGGAAACAGAGAGGGTAAGTCACATCCCAACATCACAAAAACAGCAGATGGAAAACCTGGGATTGGGCTCCCAGCGAGGGCTCTTAGCCAGCTGGACTGAAGGAAATGACCACCTGAGCAGGGACACGGGTCACGTGGCTGTCTTCTCTACGTGGTCACATCAGGAGCCATAGCCTCATCATTCGCCTTGCGATAATACACCACACCTTCAGAAATCAGGAATTCTCAGAGTGTTTCTAAGAAATCCACATTTTTCTCTGGTTGTTCTGGAAGGAGACCTAATGGCACAGGAGCTGCATCTGGCGCCTCCAGATGGTGCTCAGCCTCCCCTCCCTCCTTGCACCCCCTCTCTCCTGGCTACCCATGGGGTTCCCTGGGCCCTGAAGACATGGGTGTTTGCTTAGTGATTTGGAAGGCAGCTCCATCATTTCCAGCTCCACCAAGTTTATTCGTCTCCCTCCTGTTTTAGCTGTGAAGAAAGCTGCCTCAGTTTCCTCATCTATAAAATGGAAATAATAACAGTCCCAACCAACTACAGAGTTGCAATGCAGATGAAACAAGTGACTATTTGTGAAGTGTGGTGTGTGAGAAACACTATAACATGTAAAATAAAAAACAGTCATCGGCTACTGGCTCCCAGCTCAATGTAAGGTCACACGGCAGTGAGAGAGAAACCAGGGCAGGCAAAAGCCATGATGGTTGAATGGACACAAGACAGGGAGGGGCCACCTCCCTGGGTCTCTTCGAATAACCAGGAGGAACTAAGCTAAGAAACAACAGGTCCCCTTCCACATGTTGACTTCCATAGCAAAGGACCCTCAGTCTGCATAAAGGCCCAAGGATCTCAGACACACTGGAGAGGGAAGGACACCCCAGACACCCAGTCCAGCCCCTCATTATTAGATGGAGAGAGGAAGGCACAGCAGTCTTGCCAGGGCTTGACAGAAAATCTCCAGGCCCCAGGTGGAGGAGGAAAGGGGGAGAGCTCACTGCAGACACCCTGCCCTGCACCCCAGGGGGCTGCTATCCCAGAGGGCCGCGGGACCCCAGCCTGGAAGGAGGCACCCGCCTTTCCCCTTGAATCTCTGACCTCCCAGAACGCACAGCCTGCCCGGCTGCTCCATCCCTTAGATAAATTTACTTAGCACTGATATTGAAAATGCAATTGAGCTTGAGTTTTATTGCAGAAATTAAACAGACCAGGAAAAAAATTAAAAAGCCAGCACTAGTCAATCCACCTGAGAGCTGACTGCGATCAGACTTGGCAAGGTGGGGCGCCGGGATCACCATCAACCCCGGCCAGCAAGGAGGGGGCCCCCCACCCGCCCTAACAGAGATGGGTGCTGGTGGCCAATGGCGGGCTTCAGGATGGTTCTCCCAGCAGTGGCCCAGCCTGGGGCTCCCACACACGCCCCGAGGCCCTGACCAATGAGGAGAACTAGCCTTGCGAAGGCACCTCCGTGAGCATTCACGAAACACCAGCACCAGGAGCCGGGGCAAAGGACTCGCTCAACTCGAGAGCAAGCAAAATGCTTTCGGGTTGAATCACTGTTTTTCTTTCCTCCCTTCGGAGATCGGCGGAGCCTACCCTCGGCCGTGTTCGTGGACCTGGGACTGGAAACAGCTGCGCTCTAATTACATGTAAAGTGTACCAAAACATCCCTTTTATCACAGACTGGAAATCTGTTAGCATCTGTCTCTCCTTTGTTTCTTCCACAAGATACAAGCTTGTTTCTACATTTTTCTCACCTGTAGCGGTGATTAAAATTCATTATAAATGAAAGGAGTGAACAGAGAAACAAGTTCCTCTGTGTACCGTTCTAAACTCAAATTAGAAACAGCTGTTTGCTAATTCATGCAGCGATGTTTTGTCGTGCTCTGTGAATCAATAATAACTCACCCTATTGCTGCAGAAATTTGGGGATAATCCATATATTTAACTCGGCGCTGGATTCTCCGGGCAGGAATACCGAGGCACAACCTCCGGCCCACCGCAGGCAGATGGGCAGGGGCTGTGGTTGACACTGGAGATGGTCACAAAGCCTCACAGAGAACCCCAAACTCGGAGGTTCTCTCCCCCAGACACGGGCCCTGGCAGGACCAGAAGGAAACCCCGAAACAGTCTCCTTGTCTCTTCCCCTCCCCTGGAACCACCAGAAAAAAAAAAAAAAAATCAACTCTGATTAAACGCAAACCACACACATCCTCCAGTCGCCAGAGGGGACAGCAAAATTAAAAGTCTAATTGGTACCCGGAACAATTTAAAACTATTAAGTATAGGTGAAGCTTTTCTGTAAGAAAATAATCCTTTGATTGGGATTAAACTTGTTTGGATAGCATTCTTCTCTTCCCTATATTTTAGCTACAGAAGTCAGAGCCACAGTCTGGGAGTCCTAGAAGCTTCTAAGGAAGAGTTCAGGCATCTCTGCCGACTTTGGGAGAGGGCATGTGGCACCCAGAGCTGCACCCCCCACTGAGGTCTTGCAAAGGACCGGATGTTCTTTCTCATGTGTGGGGAGGGAGGTGATTAACACTTGCAGAGGCCCTTATGACTACCATAACATACTAAACCTGCTCTGTCCCAGTAAAAACATGGTCATCCCTCAAAACACCACCTCCAAGAAGTCATCCTTGACTCCTCTGCCACCACTAGCACCCCTCCTGGATCTTAGGGTGCTGTCATCAGAACTTTTCTCACCCTCAATTGTGACCCTTGGTATTCCTGCCTATTTTTGAGTTCCGAGGCACCCCGAGTCCCCTGTGTCCTTTCAGGTCTGGGACATGGTCAGAGTGATCCACATGTTTAACTTCAGGCTGGTATCACCTCCCACTGCTCATAGCCCACCCCCACCTGAGCCACCAATTGCAGAGTCCTCTCTATGGGCCAGGTACGGCACAAAGCTCTTCGAAAGCCTTATCAATAAAGCCTCACTTTCGTCATCTCCCCCACTGCACAGAAGGGTCAGACACCAGACACTCAGCGGTAAAGGGGTCTGAGTGTCGCGGCCGTAGTGGAGAGACCTGGACAGTCCCCTATCTCTCCAGACAGCCATCAAAGCCAGAGTGCAGCCTGGGCTGCCCGGCCTCTGAGCCTTTGTTCAGACCAAGGTGTTCCCCAAGGACACCCCTCCCCACTCACTGCTCACTGTAGGGTCAGAGAACTATCAGGTCTTTCCACCCTCCCGCCATTGGTGTGATGATGGACACCTGTGGTGGTGCTGCGCGGAGGCCTAGGTGGGCATGCGCAAGTGGGTGCACCTGAGTTGGGACACGGGCGTAGATGGGCGGCGTCATGAGGACGCCAGAACTGCGAGGACCAACTGACCAACAGTGAGAGCACCAATGCGAGCAGCAGCAGCAGAGAGAAGAAAGCAGCCGAGAGGGTGAGATGCGCCGGGGGCTGGGAGGGCTGCCAGCCTCCCGGCCCCCCGGCACCCCTGCCTGCCATGTACCTGGCCACCTCTACTAAATAAAGCATGAAAAGCCACCGAGGGCTCCAAGACTCTCCTTCCCTGACCCGTCTGCCCAGAACCATCCCGAACCTGCCTCCAGTGCTGCCCTCCTGCCGCTACACCTGGCCACCTCTGACAATAAAAAACATAAAAGCCACCGAGGGCTCCAAGACTCCTTCCTTTACCCCGCCTGCTAGACCCATCCTGAACTTGCTCGGCGCCGCCCTTCCTGCCGCTACCCTCACCAAAGCCCGACGCTTCCACAGACCCCAGCTCTGCGCACCTCGCAGGCATCCACAGGGTGTCCTGCATGTCCAAGCGTGGGGACTGGGGAGACGGCAGTCCATGTGCCCTGGGGCCTGCAGGGTAGGGGCGGGGATACAGCCCTGTCCATCTGCAGGGCTCCAGGGAGCTCTCCCTCGGGGAGGCCAGAGGGTGCCAGACAGCCCAACCCGGGCCAGGACCCGGAGAGGGGAGTGCAGAGTAGAGAGAGCTTCGGCTGGGAAGAAGGGGCATTCGCTCTGGGCACTGAAGGAACAGGCTCTCCACTGAACTGAGTGCCACCCAGAATGAGCCACACACCATCGTCAGCAGCCAGGATGCCTAAGCAACGCAGACACACGGAGTGAGAAAGTCAGCGCCTCTTCGACTCCCTTCAACCGGCCGAGGAGAAGCCCCACTCAGTGCTGACTTTGTCTCCCCTGCAGCAGCCCAGCAGAAAGGGGAGACCCAGGCCGGCTCCCAGCTGCCACGGGTTCGGGCTGGGCACATGCGCTGGGGTGTTCTCCTTCGGGTTCATTTGAACCTGCTTTTAAGGTTTTTGTCTACTTACAACAAATGATACCGATTTTCATTTGCAGAATTAAGCAAAGGAATTCATGTAAGAACAAAAGGAGAACTGAGTTAAAGAAAAATACTAGGTAAATCATAGCACCCGAGATACTCAAATGTGGCAAAACCCATGGCAGAGGGGTACACGTAGCCAAAATTCTGGGACACTCTATGGAATTGAGTAGAAAGTCTCCACCACGTGGTCACTGCAGGGCTTTGTGTTTGCTTCCCAAACCCACGTGGCTAGCCCCTTCCTGCGTCACTGAAGCCCCGACCCTACCAGCCCCACAGGGCTCAGTCATCTGACCCAGGGCCAGCCTCCAGCTCTCCAGGTGCTGCACCTCCTCCCACCCCCAGCCCCAGCGGGGGCTTGGATCAAAGGTCCCAGCTACATGCAGCCCATTCTCATAATAGACTGAGTAGAACCTGCTCAGTGAGCTGTGCCGGTCAACTCCCACCCCGTTCTCCCCCCAGGTGCCCATATCTAGAGGGTTTTAAGGTTCTGTTAAGGCACAAACAGCCCCAGCTGGGCCCCTGGTCCTGTCATAGCCCTCCCCAGCCCAGACCCCACCCCTGACACCCCAGGCTCCTGGGGAGGTCTCAGCAAGCCCAGTCCCACCTCCTCCAGGGAGTGGATGTGAGATAAGGTGCCAGTTATGGGGCCTGGGACTGCAACTGGGGAATACCTACCCTAGGAGCCTGCTGCCACACCAGGCCTGCCTAGTCAGCACCCCTCAGGCCTGCCCCCATCCCCAGAGACTAGCACTCAGCAATCTGAGCTCACAGAAGCCAGGGCGGTGCCAGGGAGGTCACTGGCAGGGCATCTGGGCGGGGCCTGAGCCAGGTTCAGAAGGTCTCTGCAGCTTAGTGCTCCCCAAGGGAGGCCCCGAACTCACCAACACAGGAGCTGCCACCCTCCCTCTGGATCTGGCCCCCCCCAGACAGAAGGCGGCAAAGCCCAGGGGACAGGGGCTACCCAGGCCTCCGCCTGCAGACTGGCCCCCACCTTGGTTCTGGGGCCAGTTCCAGTTCCAAGCAGCCATGTGACCTGGGAAAAACCTCTGGCCTTAGATGCTCCTCCATCATCAACAGAAGGTACACACGACTTTTTCTTGAAGGTTGTATGGAGGACATCTAACGAGGGCAAAGAGTGAGGCAACAGTGAACAGAGGATCAGATTTATGTGATAATTTTCACAAACGCAGTATCAGAGAAAGCCACGCAGCACCTCTGTCCTGGACCACTAAAGCTCAGAGAAGACACAGAAAGGTGACTGACAGGGACACTGTATTTCCCACTACACAGTACACAAACCGGCCGTTACATGCGATGTGATATGCGCACAGCACATGACATCTAATGAGCCAAACATTTCTTGAGTGTTCGCCCCATGCCGCAGGTTATCTTGCTTCATATTCGCAACAGTTTACAAGGTATTACCAGTCCCGCCTGCGGATGAGAAAACTGAGGTTTCCAAAGAGAAACACGGCCAGGGTCTTGCAAGTGAGAAGTAGCTGAGCTGGGCTTCGGACAAGTGACCCCTAAACGCAGCGTCTGAGCCAAACCACCACGACACGTGCGAGTCACATCTGGGGAAAGCAGCGGAGCCGGCTTCAGAGTCGGCCAGGAGCCAGGAGTCCTGGGGGATGTCTGGGCGTCCCCACTTTCAGCCCTGACACCTCTTGGGGGAACATGCTCTTTGGCTGGAGAATTGGGCTCCGCCCCAGGCCCAGCTCAAGGGTCACCTTCCAGTATCCCGAGAGATGGGGAGCCTCCCCCCAAAACACTCTCTTAACACCACCTACAGTTATCCATGCGGGTCACTCTTTTTTTTTTTAGATTTGTTTGTTTATCATCTATTTATGCATACAAGAACTGAGGTGTAGACCAGAGGTGCAGAGGGTGAGAGGAGTTACCAGAGACAGAGTGGGGAGCAGAACGGGTGGATCTACTGAGATACACTGCTGAAGGGAGCAGCAGGTGAGACAGGAGAGGTCTGCTGCGCCATGTGGGTCCCCTCCTTGGCCAGGGATCGAACTCAGGCCATAGAGGTGACAGTGCTCAGACTTAACCCCTAGGCCACCAGGGAGGCCCCTGGTTCAATTACTCTTGGTCAACAATGGTCTGAACAAGATATTTAGAGAGAGACCAGATTCACACAACTTTACGGTCTGTTGTTACAACAGTCCGACTTTACGATGTTAGTGCCAATTTCTTGCTGTGCCTAGTGTATAAATGAACTTCATCACAGGTGCGTACAGAAGGGCAGGACGGCAGAGTGGACCCGAGCAGTGAGGGTCTGCTCCGAAATTCTGTCTCTATAGGTTGCACATTCATGGACTTGACCCTGTAGGTGCCCACTGGCTGAATCTGCATGTACAGAAGCTGTGGATAAGGGAACCTGAGCACCTGTGGCTCTGGGTCTCCACAGCGAGGGAAGGAGCGCATCCTAAACCCACCCCAAGATATGAAAGGTGGCTACGGTTAAGTTCTGGGGGAGTCAAAGGTTATAGCAGGATTTTCAACTTCTTGAGGATTTGGTGCCCCCAGCCCTGTGTTGCTCCATAGGGTTTGGTACTGCTTGGAGGTTCTAGAAAGGATGCCCAGAGAATAAGGAGAAATCCTCCGTGTGTCTGGTGCCACCTCAGCAGTACTGAGACAGTCGCCAACTAGTGCCATCTCACGGAAGAGGACACTGGGGCGTGGAGAGGCTGAGGCGCTCCTGTGGATCTCAGCCCTTGGCCCCGCCCCGCAGCGCTGGCCGTGTCCTGTCCGAGCTTCCCAGAGCAGACAGGGAGGGGAGAGGTGCAGCGACCCCTCCGGAAGGGAGCAGATTCCCGGGGTTCTCGCGATGGGCTGGTGCCAGCAAGGCAGCCACTCTGCGGGCACTCACCCTTTACATGCATCCAAATCTCTAACTCGGCAGAGAAAATTTCAATTTTCCCTGGGTTTTCAGGAATTCAGCCTCCACGAGAATTGCTGTCTCGGTCTTTGTCACTGATCTTTCAAGCCTTAATAACTAAAGGTCACCCAGACCCACCTGCGGAGGGGAGGAGAGTAAAGGAGCTTGTGGGGCCCGGGAAGGGCGCGCGTGCAGCAGCAGCAGGCAGCCCGGCACCTGGCCAGGGCCTCACTGAGGAGGGGCAGTGCTGCTGGGCCGGCATGTTGGGTCTCAGGAGGTGGCGGGGCCCGCAGAGGGAGTCCTCTGGCTCCATCTCCAAGTGTGGGGCACAGCAGCTGAGGTCCGGACATCGTGACGGGGCAGGTGAGCCCAGCCTCCCCACCCTTGCCCTCTGCCTCTGCTCTCTCAAGCACCCAGGCCCACATTTCACCTCGCACTGTGCTACCCTCCCAGCTTTGAAAATCTTCCATGAAAACCATGTTTGCCGTGCAGGTGCTGTATGTCACAATTATTTTTATTCTTGTTATTTACCTATGCTGTTCACCCTAAATGCTCTGTTGTGTCCATGCACTCGAACCTCCCGTCACAGGCACAGTTTACAGGTGAGGACACTGAGGCTCAGAGGGCTGAAAAGACCTTTGGGGACGCCTGGTTCACGCCCATTGTACAGATGGGGACACTGAGACTCTGGAGCCTGAGGGAGGACCTTGTACCAAGGTCAGGTCCTGCAGGGCAATCTGAACACTGACGTGTCAAACTCACCAAATGTCAGCACTGTGGAATGTAGGGGGAAACTCACCACCACGCATACAACCCCAAGAGCAGGCTGGGAAGGCCGACGCCGTGCAGAGCGGTAAACCGAGGCATACCACCCCAGTGGGAAAAGATTCGTGCCCCACGATGCTGCACACATTTCATCACCCTGCAGGCACTGGCAACTCCCAGGGGCACAAGAAAAGGGGACACGCCACCCCCCAGCCCTGCTCAGGCCAGCAGCATCCCTAAGGGGAGTGCCAGCGCCCCTGTCCCCAGCAGGGCTTACCTGTGCTCAGTACCAGGCAGAGCAGTCTCAACAGATGCTGAGTGGTCCACGGCTCGTGCCCGAGGCCTCAGCAGGCACCAGACCACGCTGGTGCCAGGAACGCACCACGTGCTCCTCGCCATCCCCACTGCACCTGTACAGGGCTCACCTGCCCTTGCTCGTCTTCTTCTGAGGTTACTAAGGCTTCCTTCATAGAGGATGATGCCTGGAGAGGACACCAAGGAGCCCTGAAACACTGGCCCCCTGGGAGCCCTACTGGGGGCCTGGAAATAACTGTTCGGTGATTGAGCAAATGAATGAATAAATGAAAAGATGCATCTCAGGTCTAGCCTAAAGGCAGCACTCGGTAACTATGGAATGAGGAGATGAATAAATAGGTGGGTGAAAAATGAATGATTCAATGGATGAATGCATGGAAACTGAAGCCCCAGGCCTTGGGCTGTGTGACCCAGTACACAGAAGCACATGCTAACTGCGGTCTAAATAAATACTCGAATGAGAAAATGAATGAACAGACCAAGCTAATCACAAAGTGCGAGGAGTCACCGGAGGAGGCCCGTAAGGAGGAGGCCCAGGGGTTGGTGAGGTAGAGGGTCCAGCTGGAAGCTGAGGAGTTAATGAGCTTGACCACTAGCCTGACCACCTGGGCCCAGAGAGGTCACCCCTCACTGAGCCCGTCCAGTGTCACAGAGGTCCCTGGAGCATCCACAGATTGTGACAGAATGCAATTAGTCCAGCCTTCACGCCGCCCACATTTGTCATTCTTTTATCTGAAAGAGCAAGGGAGAGAGCCAAAGTACGTGGGGACTGGGGAGTGAGAACAGAGGGTGCAGGAATGGAGGCAGAGCCCAGCTACCCGCTTCAGCCTAAACCCCTGGAGAAATAGCATTAAGACAAAAGAGACACTGGGAACGGAGGGGAGGGAAGAATTGGGAGGGGGAAATTTCTATTTATTCAGACCAGAGCAGAACAAATGGATAGATTTAACACGATAATAAGCTGAGAGTCCATGCTTTTAAAGGTACAGACACAACAACGTGATTTGGGGTAGGGGTACAGTGAGAGGTTTGCATTTTTGTCTGGTAAATACCCACCCCCCCATTAGTGGATGCCTCTGTCCACACCAACACACTGGAAAGTGAAGGGGTGTGTGTGTGTGTGTGTGTCCTTGTGCACATGTGCATGCAAGAGCAAGTGCATCTTCCCCAGCTGGGACTTCCAAATCTCACCAGCAACCTCCCACCAACTACCCAAACCCCACAAACGTACGTGCCTCCTCCGGCCGCACACGGCCAAGCACACTCTCGCACGTGCTGCTGCGAGGGAGTCAGGCCCGGCATGCACACGTGGCTGTCACCCTTCCTGGCCACCACTGCCCTGGGCTTCTCCTTCCCGAGCATGGAGGCAACAATAAAAGGCCGTTACTTCCTGTTCACCTCAGTCAGCTCCTGGCATCCTCTCATCCGTTCACCCTCCCAGTATTTACTGGGCATCTACTCCGTGCCGGGCTCTCTCAGGGGCCAGGGCGGCGACCACACCGGGAAAAGCACTGTTCCGGAGCGGGGGCTCCAGAGCCCGCAGGATGGTGCCCGGGAAGGCGCTGGGCTCCGAAAGCCTCACTCAAATCTTAGCTCCCCCCGTCCAGCTGTGAGCTCGGGTAGGTCACGAACCCTCTCCGAGCCTCGCCCAGGGGGCAAACGGGCAGCGGTGACCCTCTGCCTCCTCTGGCCGCGGTACGGGTTAGAGCAGGTAACATAAGCTAAGCGCTTTGGCCCAATGCCCGGTGCACGGAAAACACTCCGAACACAATCACTTGTGTCATTTCAGGACTGGTGACAGCCTTGGAAGCCCCCTAGGTGTGGCAGGGCTCCTTGTCCTGGACACCTCGTTTACCCCGCCCGGGACAATGCTTTGTCCTGTCTTTCTAGCTCCATTCCCAGGGCTGGCGCAGGTGGCCGTGATGTCATGTGCCAGGACCTCTTCCCACGTGCCCACGCAGAACCCAAACTTAGAAGGGCCCTCAAGGGGATCCAACACACCCACCTACTACTTAAATCCCTTCTGCCGTGAGTGACAGGGAACTCATTTCCTTCTGAGTCTCCTTAGCGAGAAGAAACGATGCCAGCAGAAGCCCTAAGGGAAGCTGACCACCTCTCAGAGACAAAGAACGGGGCCCCCAGGAGGAGCTCGAACCCATCACTTGTTATGGGTAGCCATTCTTCAAGTGATACTGCAACTTAA
Source organism: Galemys pyrenaicus (assembly GCA_019455555.1). Taxonomy (NCBI): domain Eukaryota; kingdom Metazoa; phylum Chordata; class Mammalia; order Eulipotyphla; family Talpidae; genus Galemys; species Galemys pyrenaicus. The sequence goes on along the minus strand of JAGFMF010011775.1, from coordinate 2,203,027 downwards.
ACTCACAAAATCCTTCAGCCAGTATTACCAAGACCCTCCTCTGCTGGCCCAGACCCAGGCTCGGGACCGGACAGAACATGACGAGTGCTGCCCTCAGGGAGACTGCAGCGCCGGTGACAAAGCAACGATCCATCTGTGATAGGTCAGGGGACGCTAGGAATGGGGTGCAGGGTGGGGGCGGTCGGTGCTGCTTGGACCGGTGACAAGGTGACGTGACGGGGGCTACAGCGGGCAAGGGGGCCAGCCAAGGTGCGACTGGCAGGAGCAATTCCAGGCAGGGGACCAGCAGGTGCCAGAGCCCTGAAACCAGAGGAACTCACCTGGGTCCGGTCCAACCCCCATTTTCCAAGATGCCCACGTGACACGCAGTGAAGGCACTTGTCCTGCCTTGGGGAGGTCCCAAGCCCCGCTGCTGGTCCCCACAAGACCGAAGAGCCAACCCGGCATCAACTCACTGTGTGACCTGGTGTTGGTCCCTCAGCCTCTCTGGTCTTTGTTTCGGCTAGTCAGCACTGAACATCCTCCAAGCAGGTGCTGCTGGGGGAGGGAGGCCCCCAAAGGCCCCCGTCTGCAGCTCTGTACAAAATGCACCCACCGCTCCTCTCTACCCCATTTCGCCATTCTCACGCCCGCGCCAGCAACACCACGCAGGATTGGTACTCCTGCCAAAATAGCTATTAACCCAGTAGCCAATAATAACACGTTATCCTATCAATTTGCTTCTGAATCGCTGTGTAATTGCAGAATCCAAGTTTGCCATCTCAGTAGCCTGGTTACGACATAAACAGAAAGAAACTCACCAGTTCCTTCCCGAGGAGAACAAGTGGCTTGGCCACGAGAAACACCCGCTTACTACCGAGTCCAATCCGGAGAGGCCCCACAGAATCCGTCAGGAAGCTGGTCTGTCCACCAATAGCCCAGGGGCCCGTCTTGATGTCCTCCCAGCATGTCAACTCTTTGACTAGGAGGGGGGCAGCTGGCTCTGTGGGTGGCAAGGTCCGGCCCAGAAGCCAGCACCACGGCAGCGTGCTCCGCTGGCCAGGAACCCGGTGCAGGAAGTGGGACAGACAGGGCGAGGGAGAGGGCGGTATCCCGGGGCCAGCAAGTGCTCGTGGTCACGCCAAGGGCACGCCAGCCTTCATCAGGGATGCCAGCCAGGCCTCCTCGCAGGAGACTAAGGGGTCAGGAGGCCACCGGGTACAGCACGATGGAAGCAAGGGAGCCAAGAGAACAGGGCCAGACCCCAGAAACAGCCCCCCACTGACCAGACCCCGAGAAGATCTGACACCCAGGCCACCAGTACCTCCCAGGCCTTCAGTTTTCCTCCCCCACTCCCAGAAAACAGTTTCCTTCTTTCCCACTTCAGCAGCGCCGGAGCCTCCCGAGGACTCCGGTGCTCCTGCGCAGACACCAGCCCTCCCCAGCCACCCTTCCCCTCCTGCCTGGCAGCCCCCCACTTACCTCTCCACCTGCTCACCAGGACACCCCAGGACAGGGGAGTGGAGGGACCCACCCTGAGCCCTTGCTCCCAGCACCCAGCAGCAGGCAGAGGGCTGCGGAGGCGCTTCCCACTGCCCCACCGGTGACCTCAGCCCCGGGACGCATCCCCACCCTCTGCCTCAGCTGAGAGAACGCTGGGCTTGGCAGAGAAGCCAGTTAGTGGGGAGAGGAAGCGCCTCGGGGAAGAGGGGAGCTGGAGGGGGGGAGACTGAGGAGACCAAAGGCCACTCGGCCAGATGTTGACCCAGCTGAGGGCCCCAGGCCCCAGGGGCACAGGAAGTTCTGATCCCAGCCAGCTCTGGGATTCTTGCAGAGAAGGGAGGCCGGGGGCAGCACGGCTCCAGCGCCTGTCCTGGAGCTGGGGTTAAGGAGGAGCACAAAGAGACGGCACAGGGGCTGCCAGGACAGGGTGGGGGACAGCCCCTCGGAGGCCCCTGGGTGGGGTGGGTGGGGTGCTGTCTGCGGGAAGGAGCTCTCAGCAAATGGAAACCAGGCCTCGGAAACTGGCCTGGGCCAAGGCTGCTGCACAGCTTCTGGGAAAACTCCCGACTCACCAGAAGGTGCTCCAGACCGTGCAGAAGGAGGTGTTAAAAGGACAGGGTGGGGTGCAAGCTGCTTAGGGAAGATTGGGGGCGGCCACTGGCTGCAGCCACTCAATCCCTCCTCCTCTGTGCCCGGAACGCCCTCCGTTAGGGCGCACTGCACTCCCAAGACTGGCTTGCCCTCAGTGTTGTGAAAATCCAACTAGCGGCACCATTTTCCTTCCCTTGCCTCCTTCCGCGAGGCCTTCGGTCAGCTTCCCAGCAGGGCTGGACCATGCTGCGTGCTGGGCCCGGGGCAGGGCTGGGCAAGCCTGGGTCCCCACCCCCGTGCTCTGTTTGGTGGTCAGACCTCAATGCTGCCCTCTCGCCGGGGAGTGAGGAAAGAGGCCTAGAGGCTGAGCGGGAAGCCCAGAGACACACAGCTCTGACTGCCGGTTTGGACTCGGGGGACCCCAGGGCCCTGACACCAGGAGCTCGGTGTGCAGCACGTTTGGTAAGGGCAGACGTCACCCGCCAGCCCCACTATGGCCCGTCCCCAGCCCCTGGGCAGGTCTGGATGGGTGCTCGCCTCCCCGGTGCGGGGGCGGAGGTGAAGAGGAGCACGGGGCCGTGAGGGGGACTGTCTGTGGCATGTCTGCTGTCACCAGGGAGTCCGTGGGCGCTGGGGGTGAGGGGCGGCCGGGCCGCAGGATGAGGAAGAACTGGCCCAGGAGCAGAAGCAGGGGCAGGCGCAGCCCCAAGCAGCAGGACCAGCACGTGCAAAGGCCTGAGGTGAGACGGAGCCTCGGACTAGTCCGTGTCAGCTGATTCCTCAGCCGTAGCGGTGGCTCAACCCCAGCTCACACCCTGGGGGAGCCCCCCATGCACCCCTTTAGAGGCTAAGCCCATTTGCAGCTCCATTTTTCCCAGCTGAAGTTCTTGTAAAGAATGTTTTCATGTGTTTATTTTTAAGGGGGGATGGGCAGAGAAAAGGGAGTCCTGAAGGTCTTTTTCTTTTCAGAAAAAAAAAAAATTAATAAATAAATAGAGCCTCAAGAAAAGGGCATGGAAAGGTCTCTGCATCTGTAACCACTGAACAAATTAAAATTAGCTCATTTAATCAGCTCCTAATGGCCTGGCTGTCCCGAGTGGGCCCTGGCACACAGCAAACTTCACAGCAGAAACGCGCAGGCCAATGTCAGTTTATCCTACAACAAAGGGGTTTTCTAAACAGCGCTATCAAAACACAGCGAAGACCTCAGAGAGCTGGGGAGACAGGACACGGCCCCCCAGATCCTGATGAGCCCCCCATCTCTCAGCTTCGTTCCTTTGAACGGAATTGTTCTTTTGGCTTTTGTTCTAACTATCTAAACATGTGTGTGTAACTGTGCTACAAAGAGAATTTTAACCAGCATAAAAGGTAACTCGCCCCCACCATGTGCTCCTGAGGCCCCTAGCCAAGCCCAGCGCCATCAGCACATCCATCTGTCCCGTCACACCAGCCTCCATCCAACACGTGCCTAAGTACACACAGACACGGGGACACCTGGACCGTGCTACAGACCAGCTACAGACACAACCCTTTACACGTCACGCCTCATGCACAGTTCCGTGCGCAGTTACACACGCTACACACAGGCACACAATGCACACGGCTCTCCAGTTCCTGTCTAACAGCTGGAGGTGGGGGAGGCCCAGCTCGTCAGGCCCCCAGGGAGGCCGCCGTGCGCACACCTGAGGCCCAGGCTGGTGGCAAGGACTCTTATTTCCCTGGAGTAGTTTCTCCACGCAACTTGCCACCTGGGCTAAGTCATTAGAGCAATTGAGAAGGGGGAGCAAAAGGCCAAGGGAGGAGGACGGGGGACCAAGGAAAAAGAGTGGGCGTGTGCACAGTGCCAGGATGGGCACAAGCCAGTGGCCACTCTCCTTCCAATGCTTCCCCTTCCCCTGCCCCTTCCCCTTCCCCTCCCTTCCACAGCTGGTCCACCTGCAGCCACATGTGGAAGCCCAAGCCCCAGGTCCCTGGGGCAATAAGCCAGGCTGGGTTCAAATCCTGTCTTCACCACTTGCTGGTTCTAAGCCTTCACTTCCTCTTCCCTAGAATGCCTCACGAACTACCATGAGATTTGACCCAAGCACCCGCGAACAGCCCCACACAGAAAGGCATGCATGTGTGCTGCGTCCCATGTACAGACGTGGGCACAGAGGCCGAGGAGACGATGCGCTGGCTAGTCACTGATAGCCTTAACTTCTGACCCTACAGAGAGGAAGAGGGAACACAAAAGTAAGTCTGAAAAATGAAATGAGGTATAAGCACCACCCAGCATGGCGGGAGCCTCTGGAAGGCTTTGGACCCAGAGTCCAAAAACCTTCCCGGCATGCACTCTAAGACTTCATGGCCACGCCCTGGTAAGTCACGGCAAAGGGGCCGCGAGCTCAGACACCGAGGAGCCTGGGCTGCTGTGGCAGGCAGCAAGTGGCCAAAGAACTTGGCTGCAAGCCACAAGTTCTTGCCCTGCCCAACCACCTTCCTTCCTGCCACCATGGCTTCTGCCTGGCCTGCTCTCCAAACTATCAACTTTCCTCCAGAAGGACCCCTGCAGGCAGGGACCAGGAGGAAACACTCACCTGAGTAGCAGCTCCAGCATGGGGGGCTGGCAGGGGCCGCTGGCTGCAAGCCTCAGACCACCCAGGCCAGACCCAGAAAGGCAACGCTCAATATCCCACGCCCCCACACTGGGGAGAGCGTCAGCAAAAACCCTTTCCATTCCACAGGCTGAGAAACCGGCACCTAGAAATGGTAGGGGTGGAGGCTGACGCTGCCACAACTCAGGGACCATTTCTGGTGGGAACTGAGTCTCCAGGTGGGGAGTCCCCGATATTTTCTGGAAAGGTACTCAGTCATGGGTTCCAGCCAGCAGGTCCTACTGGGTTAATGGTGGCTGTGACCAGTCCTGTTCAGGCGTCCCCTTCTCCATTTGTATGGCCGGGCCCAGCTGACTGCCCCCACCCAGCGCCCCTGGAGTCAGCCAAGGCACAGAGCAGGACAGGAGACTGAAGCCTCGGCATGGGCAGTGGGACTCGGGCAAACAGCTCCTTTGCTGAAACAGCTCGCCCATTTCTGTAGATCCACGTCCTGGAGGCTCCCCCAGCCCTGCCCCCACAGGCACCAGGCTACACGGAGAAAAGGAGAGCACCAGAAGTTAAACACATGGACTTGGGATGGACCATGGACTTGCCATATGCGCGCCGTGTGACCTGGGGGAAGTAACTTTCCCTCTCTGAGCCGCAACCATCAACTGTAAAATGAAGATGGTAATAATGGATGCCTTCCTCCTGCACTGAGGCCTGTAGAGACTGATGCCTGGGAGCTGTTTTAGCTCAGTGCCTACCCCATCCCACAAGTAGCAGCCCAGAGCAAGCACAGGTGCTGGGGAAGGAGGAGCCGAGCCCGGTCTCAAATCTGCCTCATTTCCTATAAGGACTTTCTTAGAGGTTGTCACACCAACCAGGCAGGATATGGGTCACCCCAGTAGCCATCTCTAAGGTCCATACTCCCTTAACTGTCCCTGAACTAAGCCCAGCAGAGACCTGACCCAGGTGTGCACAGAACTCTCCGTACAAGATCTGAACCCAGAAACCAGGAGCTGGAAAGGCCCTCAGGGAGCCCCAAACTTCTCTCTTATTATAAGTTTCAATAAAGAAAATTATCACAAGAAAAACTGAGTTGGTGCCATTGCCCATCCTCACACCGTGTCCCCTGACACAGAGCCCAGCCTGAGACTCCCCGCTCTTAGGCCAGCGGGCCACACACAAATCTACTCCGACTTTGTGCCTCAGTTTCCGCTCGCTGAGCTGGGCGGGTCAAAGGAGAGTAACGGCTGTGAAAACACTCTCAAAGCCACAGGGTCCCGCAGCCACAGGCGCCATCACGGGGACAGCTGGGCGGGAGAGGGAGGAGATGCCAAGGACAAGCACCGCCTGCCCTTCCCCATCGAGGAGGCTCCCCACAGGCCAGACCCCCAGAGTGCGGGCAGCGGCCGCTCCCACCCAGCAGTTTTATTTGGCAAAGTTCAAAGGCAAAGCCAAGAATTGGGGGCCTGTCGGTGGAGAACTGCGGCCACCACCTAGCGCCCAGCACACAGGCGTCTGTCCTCACCTGCCGGACGTCAGTGTCTTCCCAGGGCCAGCCTCAGGCCACCTACTCCCGCAAGAGACCAGGGCAGACACCTGCACGTCACAGCCAGGGAAACCACAGCTGCTCACAAAGAAGGCGCACGACGTCCAAGCTCAGCAGCAGACATCCCAGGCGAGCAGCAGACTCCTAAGGACCAGCCAGGGAAGCACCAGAGGAGGATCTGCCCGCTTTGGGCCACCAGGGCTGCCCCTACCTGCCTAACTGCCCACGGAGAGGCTCAGGGGTAAGCGACAAGGACCAGGAGGCCGGGCCTGCATTCAAGCCAGGGCTCACTTTTGCCGCCTGTCCTGCCTCCAACCAGGGTATTCCCCAGCTTCTCTGAGCCTCAGTTTCCCCTGCCCCAAAGCTGTGAAACCAACAGCATGCTGCCTCACTCTGAGCAAGCACAGACTACAATTAACCTGAGCCAGGGGTTTTCCTAATGGCTGGTTTACAACCCAAACAGAAGAGATGAGCACAGTTAGCTGACGGTGGCAATGGCCTGAAGAAGGCGGCTCAAAGCATGGGGTCGGCGGGGCCGGGGGAGAGGGAGCGTGCTCTTTTAAGAGCTGTCGACGTGCGGGTGCAGTTGTGGCCGGAGGACTAGAGCAGAGGCGCCGCCCGTGAGGAAGGTTCAGTTCCCTTCGGGAGCCAGCTAGAAACATGGGGGGCGAGCATCTCAAAAGAGAAGTCTTAGCAGGGAATAAAAAATAGATACATAAATAAAGGGAGGCTCACCTCCAATTTTCCTAATTGCCTCCCTTCGCAGGCAGATGCATTTCTGCACCCCGCTGCCCGCTTGGAAGGTGGTGTCGGCACCAAGAGGAGCCCCACCATCGGGAAGGCCCAGCATCCCTCATTAGCTGCACCCCGCCGCCCGGGGCACGGAAGAAATGGTGTCAGCGTGCACCCCAGTGCCCTCCGCCGCAGGACGGCTGCTCCGGCAGAGGCAGGCGGGAAGGACGAGGCGAGAAGGGGTCCCTTCTGGTCCTGTTCTCGAGGAGGGTCGCAGGCCAGCAGCAGCCACCAAGGCAGAGCCGCATGGAGGAATCGAACCGCAGCCACCCCGTGCGCCCTTCCTCCGTGCCCAAGCAGATCGGCCCCTGCGGGCAGCCACCTCCCACCAAGGAGGACGGGCACAGGAGTGCGAGCCTGTGGGGCAGGCCATGCCAGGAGCCACAGCGGCAGATGGGGGGGTGCCCTCCGCCACCCGGTGAGAGGAGGAGAGGGAAAGCTGGGCCCCGGCAGCACCGGGGTTCGGTGAGGTGGAGAAGACAGCTCCCATCTGCTGAGAGACTGTGAGCCCCTCTCTCATGAGGAGTCCGCACCCGAACAAGACCTCTGGTCAGGCTTTTTCAGGCTCAGCGTGCTTCCTGAGAGCAGTTTGGGAGCCATCGGACTATTTCTGTAGCAAAGACATACAGACGTTCACTAAAGACTAGAAATAGCTTCACATCGACTCAGGTCAAATGTTGATGCCAGATGAGATAGTAAAACAAACTTCTGGGTTTGGGGCTTTCTGGAATTCCAAATTTAAGGGATAACAGGCTTATATTGTCTCTGGAATCTTCCTGGAGAGCCTACAAGGTAAGTGTTGTTGCTGTTTCCTCTTTCCAGAAAAGGGAAGTAAAGAACAGAGATGTTAAGAGTTGGATCCCCGGCCAGGGAACTGACCCACACGGTGCAGCAGCCCTCTCCTGCCTCCCCGCTGCTCCCCTCAGCAGTGTGTTTCAGTCCATCTGCCTGTTCTGCTCCCCGCTCTATCTCTGGTGAACTGTCTCACCCCCCACACCTCTGGCCTGTACCCCAGCTCGTGTATGCATAAATAAATAAAATCTTAAAAAAAAAGAGGTGATTTATCTGCAGCCACACAGCATGCCAGCGGGAGCCCCGGAGCCATCTGGCCTGAGGACTGAGCTCCACACCCAGCGTGTCCTGCAGCTGACCAAAGTACTGAGTTGCGGTTTTAAAACTTCTCAAAAAACACTCAAGCACCTGCATCTGTCCCCAGAGTGTCACGACCCACCCCCATGGGCGTGCGCGCCAGCCCCCACCAGGAGGCGCCCTTCCCGGAGGCAACACCCACCCCGTGGCACCCCACACCTGCCGGGGCCTTTGCTTAGCCCAGAGGCCCAGGGGCAGGTTTCTGCCAGCAGGTGAGGCTCCCCACCCCGCCCTGGTGCCCAGGTAATTACTCCCCACCTGACACAGCCTGAGCGGATCGTCTTACCTACAACAAATATGCTAAACACATCCCGGCCTGTGACGAACAGGCCGCAGGAAATCCCATTTGACAGAGACCAGGGGACTCCCAGAGGGCAAGGACCCCACCTCTTCAAAAGGATGCGGGAACCCCACAACTCATCAGCTGTATCCCTGATGACCTCCAACTTCTCCTCACTGGCAGTTTTTTCAATTGCAGAAAAGATTGCTGCGCAGACAAAATCCTGACGCGCCACTGCCGAATAATTACATGATAATTTCGTAGGCATTAAGACACTCCCACCAGCGCGAGGAGCGGCGGTGTCCAGCCGGAACACAGCCGCCCTGGACCGCGAGCGCTTGTTAAGGAGAACTCCAGCGTGGAGCAGACCCTCCAGCTGCACACTGCCCATTCTTTCACTGCTCTGATTCCTAATTAAAAATTAAAGCAGCCACCTTTCTTCAGAAGGCCAATTAGGTGAGAGCATCAGGCTAATGGGCCAACGCACACACGTGCATGTGCAGTCGTGTGTCCATGTGTGTGCACGTGTGTGCACACATGCATGTATGCATGCATGCATGCAAAAGGCCTTCTTCCTGCCTTAGCTGCAAATCCAAATCCAGTCACCCATTCGATCAACACTGCGGAGGACTCACGTGGGCAGGGCACTCTGTGTGCCAAGAGGAAGAAAGCTGGGACCCTGCTTTGGGAAGACAATTCTCCCAAGGAGGCAGAGCAAAGGCCCAAGGCAATCAGACCGTGGTGGGACCGAACAGGGTCCCGTCAGGCCTGGAGACCTCGGATTTGGCCGGCTGATCAGGGGCACTCCTGTGGGCCACACAGGACTTGTGCTCGGTCTAAATTTATGGGTGAGAGGGAGGAATAAGAGACCAAGGAGCAGGTAGAGAGAACATTCTGAGCAGAGGAAATAACAAGGACAAAGGCCAGAAAAGGCAACTAGGATGAGAACAGAAATCATTCTAGTTGATCTATAGATAAATAAGAGAGCGATACAGAAATAAGGGAGTTCTATTGTTCACCGAGGCCTATGTGAATGTGGCTATGCATGCGGCTAAAAGACAGGAACGCCACCCCTTAAACAGTCCCATGATCCCCGGCTCTGAGGGCAGGCATCGAGGAACAGGAGTGAGAGGAGAACCTGGCTCTTCCTCCCACGGGCTGATGTTCTGTCGGCCTCTCCCAACGCAAGTGCCCGGTGCGCCCGAGGCCGCAGGACAGAGAGCACGCTCAGGTGCTCCCGCAGCAGCCGCTGCGCACGACTCCAGCGGGGGTCGGGAGTCGGGACGCGTGCGCTGCGTGATGGGCCGCAGCTGCTATGGCGCGGTGCTAGTCCGCTTCACAGTCAAGGGGAGCCGACTCCCGGGCCGCATCTCTCCCGGAACCACAGATGCAGTAAGGGGCGGAGCCTCGCCTGGCCCGGAACTGTGACTCGAGCCCGATGCCTGGACCACTGTTAGGCGCAGACGTGGACAAAGCGGAATTTCAGCAGAATGACCAAGCAGGGTCCCTGAGTGCAACAGGACAGAGGTGGTCGAGGCCAGAGGCCCTGAGAAGACGCGGCTGCGACTCCAAACGCAGGGGGTGCTGCGGGGGTGACGGTGATTCGCGAGGCTGGGACCGGACCGAAGGGAGGAAACATAGAGCCTACTAACATTCAAGGTAAGATATTTTTTCAACCCACACGCCACTTAGGAAGGGTCTGAGTGCGGCCATCACCATCTCTCTTGACGGGAGAAAAGTCTGTCACCCCCAGAAGCCCTGGGAAGACGGCCCTTCCCATCACACAGAGAGACAGACTGCGACAGCTAGCAGACCCGCCTGAGGCGGGGGACGAGGGGTGCCCCACTATGACTGTGTCTTCACCTGCCTCTGGAATGAACATTCCCTCGTGCTGGCATGCAGGGGGGCATGGAGAGAGTCAAAATCTCCCGTTGTCCACATGCTGTGTGATCATGAAGTCAGCACAAAACCTCTCTGAATCTCGATTTCCTCTATTGATTCACCAATGCAAGAAACAAACAGAACCCCCACATGTGCCAGGCATGAGGCTGGCAGTGGAGAGAGGACTGTGAGTCACTTCGGAAACGCTCTGGGCCAAAGCCCATGCCAGACCTGTGCCGGCACCCCACTTCCCACCCTGTGCATCTCTAAAGCCACCATCCTACCCACTTGGGACCAAGTGGAGAGGAGTCTTGGGAATTCCCTCCCAGACCCCTCCCAGAATCCTCACGCTCCTGGGCCGATGACCAGCACCAGAGGCTGCCTGCCACCCAGCACCCCACGGTGCCATCAGTTGGGGGTGGGCACGTGGAAACTCAGCAGCCCGGCTGCCACTGCCTCCAGAACCAAGGCTGCCACCGCCCCACCCCCCTCCAGCTGCCTTTGCGCCTGCTGCCGCCGCTGCTCATTTCCAGGCAAATGTTCTAGTTAATTAAAACACACCCAAGTGCTCACACACACATGAAGCCAAGCTACAAAATCTGCTCTACCAAACAGCAGCTTCTCTTCTCCAGCCTGGGACCCATACAGGCCAGGGAGGCTTCCAGAGCTGTTGTTGCTGGCACCAGGCACTTGCTCGTGTGATCCAGACATGCCCACAAGCTTGTGCACAAATACACATGCACATGTGCACGTGCAGGGCGTGTGTGCGCAGCTATCCCACACACCGGGGCACACACATGTTCACACATGCACACAGTGTGATCTTGTCCAGGAGACTTCACCAGCTACTTGGGTGTCCCAGCTCCAAACAGCTGTGGTTAGTAAGTAAACACTTGCAGCAAGAGGGAGTGAAAGGATAGCACGAATCAATCGACAGTGATGCAAGCGGGAGCAGCACAGCCCTGGCCCACACCCAGTTCTGTGGGCTCGCTGGGCCCACAGAACAGACAGAACTCCCCAGGGAACAGGAAGCGCAGGTGGGACGACCTCGGGCCCTGGGACGTGGACACGTGTGCCCACCTGTGACGTGCACCCGTGCCCACGACCAGAGAATTTACATCCCCACACGCACCCGACCAGGACCTGACCAGAGCGGCTGCTATCCTCCAGGTCAAGGACAGGGAGCAGCGAGGGTGCGCAGTTGCTGGGCTTCCTGACACGCTGCGCCTACGGTGGGGTGATGCCCTTCACACAAAGGAGGTGACTCCAGATGACAGCACAGCCAATGACTGGGAAATCCACCCAGCAAGCGCGTCTTCTTTTTTTTTAAGATTTATTTATTTATGCATATAAGAACTGGGGTATAGCCCGGAGGTATGGGGGTGAGAGCACTCACCAAAGACAGAGCGGGAAGCAGAACAGGCAGATCCACTGAAACACACTGCTGAGGGGAGCAGCGGGCACAGCAGGAGAGGTCTGCTGCGCCATGAGGGTCCCTTCCCTGGCCAGCAGCAGGGATCGAACTCATGCTACAGTGGCTACGGTTTGCTTCATAGTGCTTTGCTTAACTGACTGAGCCATCAGGGAAGCCCCCCAGCAAGCATTTCTATCTCTAGTATTCTCCAGGTCCGCCAAGACCCCTTTGCTGGTAGGAACATTAAACAATCGTGTTCTTGATGAAGACTTGACACTCATTTAAGAACTCGGCCACTCAAGAGTCCCGACTGAGAGAGGGTAAGGATTTCCATTCATGGAGATGGGGGCAGGTCCCCCAAAACATCCCGTGACGTATGATTTAACTGGTGCCGTGGCAGAGCGAGCAAGAGTCATGGGAAGGGGAGTGTAGGGTAAAAGTTGATCAGGTATTTCCACCCTCCCACCACTGATGATGGACACCTGCGGTGCTGTGAGCATTCCAGGGTGGGCATGCGCAAGTGGGTGCACCTGTGTGGGACACGGGCATCAACAGACAGAACCGTGAGGATCGACCAACAGAACTGCGAGGACTGACCGAGAGAACCAACAACAGCAGCAGCAGCAGAGAGAGAAGAAGCAGCTGAGAGGGTGAGATGCGCTGGGGGCTGGGAGGGCTCCAGCCTCCTGGCCCCCCGGCACCCCTGCCTGCCATGTACCTGGCCACCTCTACTAAATAAAGTATGAAAAGCCACCAAGGGCTCCGAGACTCTCCTTCCCTGACCCGTCTGATCCCGAACCTGCTCCAGTGCCGCCACCTTCCTGCCGCTACAGGGAGTCTAGAGAGGAATAGAGACGACGGACTCAGCACTCATCCATCACCCACTCAAAATGCAGCGGAATCAGCAGCTAAGCAGCATAGAGGAATCCAGAACTTCCAGGCCCACCTGCACCAGCTGATCAGCATCTACATTTTTACACATTCCCTCAGTAATTGTGGTTAAGAATGAAATAAGCTGTTCATGAAAGTGGTGCCAAAAATAAAGTAGGAAGCCCCTGCCCTGTCCAATGCTGAAGCCGAAAGCAAAAGTTTTGAAGTCCAAGAAAGCAGAGCCGGAAGGCCCACAGCCTCAAGAAAAGATGCCCAGGTCACCCACCGTGGAGGCCCAAGTCACTGCGGCTCAGAAGGCAGCCCAAATATCCTCAGAAGAGCAGCCCCCGGGAAAATAAACTTGGCCATCATCACGTTCCCACTGACTACCGAGTCGGCCGTGAAGAAGAAAAACTACACACTTGTATTCATGGTGGATGCCAGGCAACCAGCACCCAACTGAACTGGCAGAAGCAGCGCTGTACTCTGACGGGACCGAGGTCAACACCCCGCCAGCCCTGATGGCGGGAAGGTGGCACATATTTGACTGGCTCCCATCTAGGAAGCTTTGGGCGTTGCTCACAAAACTGGGATCATCTAAACTGAGTGCAGCTGGCTCATTTTAAATATAAATTTTTTCATCATAAAAAACAGAAAAGAAGAATGATATTGGGGCCACCTGGTGGCGCAGGGGTTAAGTCTCAGCATTATCAAGCTGTTGCCAGCCACGGCAGCACCAGTTTGACCCCCAGGCAGGGAGAGGACCCACGTGGCGCAGACTTCTCCTGCCTCGCCCGCTGCTCCTCTCAACAGTATATTTCAGTAGATCCACCTGTTCTGCTCCTCACTCTGTCTCTGGTGAATCCTCCCTCCTTCCTCCGACACACACATCTCACAGCTCTTATATGCGTAAACAAATTTTTAAAAAATGTTAAAGCCAGAATAAAATAAAACCACTCTTTCTTTCTTTGAATGTATATTTTATTCTTTTCAAATAGGTACTGAGCTATTAGGACACAAATACTCATTTAGTTGTTTGGACCTGACTACTCGAAGAGAGGGCACCACAGCTCTCTTGTGGCTTGCAGGGTGCCATGAAAGAAATCACAGACACTAAGGCAGCATGAACCAAGAAAGTTGGCGCCTCTTAACTCCATGTGAAGCACAATCTAGGTGACGGAGGCACAGCAGGGATTAAAGCAAAGCACCTGCCCTCCTGGAGCCAACGTGGGTGGGGGAGATGGATTGCAACCAGACAGCCAAGAGTAAGATGTAACTGGAAGCGAATGAGAAAAATCAGTAGTTAAGGTGATCACTGGCCGCCTGTGAGATGAGAGCCTGTGTTCTCTGCCCTCTCCATGTCACCTCTGCCGAGTACCTGATGTGCATCTTCCCTCCTCCTCTCACTCCTGGTTAGGTCAGTGGCTGAGTCCCACCTCCTAACATCTCACGACTGGCCACTCACCACCCTCCTTCACTGCCATCACTTGAGTCCAGCTGGCTGGTGGGTATGGCCAGTGCAGGCCCACCGCACTGCCCATGTGCAGTCTAATCCAGACACAGCAGCATGGGGTTCTGTGGAGCACCTGTCATGACTGCGGTGCTCCTCAACGCCCCCTGAAGCCTTCCCAATGCTTGCCAGCAAAGTCCCTAATTCTTCCCACAGGCCCAAAGCCATCCTTCCTTGGGCAAGGCACAACGTCTCAAATCTTAGGATCAGATTAGACCACCAGCCACATTTCTTTTTCCACAGTGATTTGCATATGCTTCTCATCTTAAAAAAAAAAAAAAACACTAAAAGCCCAGGCCCAGATTTGCAAAGGCAAAATGTCATGAGAAGGAACTCAGAGCAGTCTGATATAGAAATGGAGGACAAACCCAAGCTAGAGCTCATGTCATGTCCAGCAAAGGTTGAGTATTGCTGTGTTTCCTTGAAATCTTAAAGTATCACACAGAATTCCTATGGATAAACTGTGGTACCCTGGGTGCCTAGGCATACAGTCTAGAGAGACCTTTCTCAATTATTTATTGAAAGAATAGATGAACTTATGAGCAAGTGAATGAATGAGAAATTTATAAGAATCTGATATGAGACCAAAAAAAAAAATCAGTCCTCCTACTCCATATAAGAGATGCCTGTGAGTGCCGGCTCAGACACCAGCCCTGACTGCTTCAGAGTCCATTCAGTCCTTTTCTGGGCCATAGCCTTCCTAGTGGTAAGCAGGTCAGGAGCCAGCAGTACATAGGTCAGGACCCAGCAGTATATACAGGTCTGGAGCCAGCAGTATATACAGGTCTGGAGCCAGCAGTATATACAGGTCAGGAGCCAGCAGTATATACAGGTCTGGAGCCAGCAGTATATACAGGTCAGGAGCTAGCAGTACATAGGTCTGGAGCCATCAGCCACTTTTACAAGCACAGCCTTTAAGTCAGACAAGCACCTGTGTTGACCAACGCTAGTGGGGAAAGAGAAGAAATGATCGTGTGTGGGACACCCTGCCCTTCGTTCAGCTCCACGGAACCCAGAGTTGGGATAGCAGACTTGGCTAGTAAGGAAACCAAAAACCTCCCCCAAACTTGAGGGTCAGGCTTTGGGTGAGTAAAGGTGAAAAACTACACGAGGGACTCAGTACAAATCCTGACAGGAAGAGAAGAGAGAAACAAAGGGCAGGTTTAGGGGAAAAGCCAGTGCCCAAGGCGTCCTTTGTCCTGAGCAATGGCAACAGCTGTGCTGGTTGAGGAAAATGAAACCCAACAGCTTCCAGACTCAGTTGTGCTTCAGTTAAAGAGGAAAAGGAAACAGGGGTTCTCTTTTGGCAGCTTCCTCCCTGGGGACCACGGAGACTTGGTAATCAGTGCTGGGGTAGGGGGTGGGGAGGTGGGGAGGGAAGAAAAGACTGGCATTATTAACCCTGTATAAACACTGTCAAGTTCACGTGGTGACAGGCAGACACGGCAGACTGCAAACCTTGGTGTTAGAAGTGTGAACAGGAAATTTAAAGGTGGGGTGTGTGCAACAAAGCAGGGGCCCATGAGACCTCAGATCAAATCATTTTCTCCACAAAAATCAGGGGCCTCAAAGCCTTGGCTCCAGGGCACAGTCTGCCAGATGGGGGCGCCGAGGCAGGCGGGTCACAGGCACCAGTCTCCACTGCACACCCCAGCCCAGGACACCGCCCAGGGCTGCTGCGAGGCAAATGCTGGGGCTCTCCAGCCTGGGCACCTACAACCCCCAACGGGGAGTCCTTTCTGTACCTGACACAGCTGGCCGCCCTCCCTCTCACCTCCTCCCCACAAAACCTCCCTTCCACCCCCTGATTCATTTCCACTAGTGACCAACCTCCCTGACTGCACTTCTCCCTCCTCTTCCCTGTAGGAACCTCCTCGAACCCCTCCCTGGCCTTGGCTTGCTCTTTGTCCCATTCCCCGCTCCCTCCTGCTTCTGGGGTCTGTCCCACCTCAGCCTGCCCCCTCCTGTGCCCTTTCGAACCCCACACCCTCTCCCAACCACAGGAGAGAGGAGCCAGGGAGCAGCAGGTGCCTTTGCTGGGGCTCACTGAAGCCCCCGGGACTGGCCACACGAGCCCCCAGCTCAGGGAAAGGAGGGTGGGCTGAGGGCTCACCCTATGTGCAGAAGGCCCACTGCGGAGAAGCCAAGGCTGCCAGGCCCTCCCCAGCCTCAAGTGCGAGCAGAGTCAGGCTCTGGCGCGACGGCAAGGCCCGAGAACACAGCTCACCTTCCTCTGTCGCAGCTGCCCCAGCTGGGGTCCAGGAGGGACACCGCAGCTGGCCCAGCAGAGCCCCTGCCAGAAGGGATGTCCTCCCTCTCAGGAGGGCCTGAGCGCAGGGCGAGGGGAGGGCAGGCTTGTGGGTGCCAGGCTGGCAGAGGCATCGCAGAGAGCATGGCCTCCGAGGAGGGGCTGCTGGACGAAAACACCGTTTCTGTCACTTCCTGACTGTGTGACCCCAGGCAAGTCAAAGCCTCTCTGAGCCTCAGGCTCCTGCAGTAATACGGGAATGGCGGTCACGGGGCGGTCACGGAGCCGCCACGGGCCAGCCAGCTGTGACGACAACACGGACGCTGCGTGTGCAGAGCGCTCTGGAGACGCCAGTTAAGTCACAATGACAAGTGTTACCGTGGCCCGTGCTGGTGGCTCTGGGTGTCAGGACCTCACCAGAGTGGCCATCTAGGACACACTCCTTCTCCCACCACCCCACCCCCACCCCCACCCCACTCTGAGCAGCCCCAGGACGCTGGGCCTGGGCCTCCAAGTCAAGCAAGGGACCTCAGGGCGAGGGCGCCAGGAGCTCCATCCATTCCTGACCCCGAGAAAGAGGGCCTATGGAGGCCACTGAGCTACAGTGACCCGGGGCTTACCCTGGCCGTCTGTCTGTCTGTCTGTCTCTGTCTGTCTGCATGTCTGCCTCACCGATTACAATCCCGTGGACAGAGGACAAGGGAGCCTGGCGTCCGCCCTAACTCGACTACCTGGCCTTTTACTCACTGCTGACTGTGTGCTCTGTGCTGCCACGGGCCAAGGAGGTCCCTAGTGTGGGAGCAAAGGACCAGAAAGCTATACCAGATAGAGGCCTCCCTGGTGGCGCCAGGGGTTAAGCACCACACTATGAAGCACCCACAGCCACTGCGCACGAGTTCAATCCCTGGCCAGGTTGCTGACCCACATGGCGTAGCAGACCTCTCCTGCCTCGCCCGCTGCTCCCCTCAGCAGCGTGTTTCAGTCCATCTATCTGTTCTGCTCCCCACTCTGTCTCTGGTGAATCTTCTCACCCCCACACCTCTGGCCTGCACCCAAGTTCTTATATGCATAAATAAATAAATCTTAAAAAAAAAAAAAAAGAAAGATATACCAGATAAGTGTAAAATCCTGACTGGGGCCAGAGGGACAGAGAACCTAGCATGAGTAAGCTCTTACACTCAACACTCCTCCTCCACAGAAGTATATTCCAGCTTTGAAGTGTAGGTGGATGAGACCGGAAGCTGCCTACCACCCCCACCCCACCCCGAGGACAAAGGGCCAGACCCCACATTCCTGAGCCCCACTCAGAGCTCTTTCCTCCCTGCCGCAGGGCACCTTAGGAGAGTCCCCCCTGAGGGCCCTGGGGCGAACAGGGAACTGGGAAGAAGGGGGTCCTTCCGAGATCCCCACGCGTGGACGAGACACTGAGCGCTTCATCCACATCACCAGACTTCCTGGGTCAGGGAAAGCAGCTCAAGGGGCCACAGATGATGCCCGCAGCGCAGGCCATGAACTCCCAGGGCAAAAAGGCAGAAGCTCTTCGGTTCCCTCCAGTTCCAGTCCTGTAAACCCACATGTGCGGGCAGGGAGAAGAAGGATGAAAGAAAATAGGGTGTGTGGGGGATGAGACTTTCCTCTCAAGGCTCAACTATTGTCTATGATCCATCTGTTGAACTCTCAAGTTATAAAACCTTTATAACAGAGCCCGGTATACTAAATTAGATTCTCCAGCTGCCCTGAAGAAAACTACAGGAGCATTTAAAAACTACCCTGGGTCTCCCCGGTGGTACAAAGGGTTGAGCACCACACTGTGGAGCTTCCACAGCCACTGCAGCATTCGAGTTCAATCCCGGGCCAGGGAGGGGACCCACATGGCGCAGCAGACCTCTCCTGCCCCACCCGCTGCTCCCCTCAGCAGTGTGTCTGCCTGTTCTGCTCCCCACTCTGTCTCTGGTGAATCCCTCACACACACCCCCTCCCTTGCCTCTGGTCTGTACCCCAGCTCTTGTATGTATAAATAAAATCTTTAAAACAAAAAACCCTACCCTGAGGAAGCTCATGCCATTTGGTCCAAAAGTTGGACGGTGAGAGAAACAAGGGAGGAAAGAAAAGCCCCCAGGCTGTGGGCCAGAAATCACCCTGAAGTGCTTCTGACCTCCCCACGGCCTGCCCAGACCAGGTCACTCTCCCTTAGAAAGCCTGCTTGGGGTGACAATGAAGAAAGGGAAGCTCGGTCCCCCAGAGTACTGGTCGGGATGAGAGGTCTCCAGGCTCCATGACCCCAGCCGGCAAATCTAGGAGGGGTGGCATCAGTTCACAGGGGGCCCATCAGGACCCCCCCACCCCGGAAGCCCTTGCCACACCGAGCCACTGCCAGGCCCTCCACCAGGCAAAGCTGCAGCCCAGCTGCAAGATGGGCTGCCAAAGTGGGGGTCATGAAGGCAGGGCCCCGGGTCAGACTGTGGGAGTCCTGGGGCCGGCTGCTGGCTCCACACAGGCAGGCAGTGCAGATTCGTGGCAGGAATCACACAGCCCACCCCCCAGAGTCGCCCCGGAGGCAGGGCAGCAGCCATCCACACGGCTGCCATCCACAGGGCTGCGGGCCGCCCAGCCCCACAGGCCCCGCCAGCTCGGTCAAGAGGACTGACTGGGAGCAAGGAACACAGAACAGAGTGGGGGAGGCTCCCTCAGGATGTGGGGAAGGAAGCAGCTGAGCACAAACCCTCAGGGGTCAAGGGCACCGCCCCAACACCCCAACACATCTGCCCTGGAGGTCACCCCTCAGCACATACTAAGGGGGCCAGTGCGCTCAGCTGGGGTGGGGCCCCTGCCTGCCCTCAAGAAGCATGGGGCCTGTGGGCTCAGCCACACCCCGGTGCTGGACACCATCACCACCCCCCACCCCGACCCCAAACGCACTGCCCTCTCCACTCTCCCCAGGTCTGTGCCCTGCCTAGAGCTGTTAAAACAAGGGAGGAGGGCCTCCCTGGTGACGCAGTGGGTTAAGCAACGCACTATGAAGCAAATCGCAGCCACTGCAGCACAAGTTCGATCCCTGCTGCTGGCCAGGGAAGGGGCCCACATGGCGCAGCAGACCTCTCCTGCCTTGCCCGCTGCTCCCCTCAGCAGTGTGTTTCAGTTGATCTGCCTGTTCTGCTCCCCACTCTGTCTCTGGTGAATCCTCTCACCCCCCTGGACTCTGGCTTATACCCCAGCTCTTGTATGCATAAATAAATAAAATCTTTTAAAAATAAAATAAAACAAGGAAGGAGTTTTCCACCCCAATCCTGTTCTTCCTCCAGCCTTCCCCATTTCAGCTAAGACCTTTCCACTCACTCCACTGCCCGAGACAGAAACCCCGGGTATCCCCCACGCCCTGGACCCCAACATGAAACTGTCTCCCAGTTCTGTCAATGTTGTCATTTACAAAGACTCTCAAATACGCCCCTTGTTCTCCATCTCGACCACCTACACCAACACCGCAGCGCCCCGGCCCACACCCATCCTCCGCAGAGCGGCAGTGCGAATTCTTCAAAGAGCAAAGATGACACCAGTCCCATCTGCTCCCACCTTGGCCTCCAGGGCCCTGCAGGGCCTGGCCCCTTCCCCTCCCCACACTGTACCCCCTTGCTCACCCAGCACCCCAACTCCACCTGCTGACAATCCTCAGAGGAGCTTTGAATCCTCTCTCTGGACCACCATCCCTCTTGTTCCTACTCATCACCCCACCCTCATCCAGCGTCAGTTCCAGAGGTGCCTGGAGAAAGGAGGCCTCGTGCGCCTCCTCCACGCGCACCCGCCTCTCGCGGCGTGTGTGGCCAGGGGATGCATCCACTGTCCTCCCTCCCCTGGACCAGGCCTGCTCTGCTGACCACAGTGTGCCCAGCCCCGGCACAGAGCCTGGCACATGGTGGGCAGCCCAGCAACACCCGCGGGGGCATGCAGAACCTGGCCACCCCGGTACGGGAGTGGGAGGCAGACAGGCAAGATGATCAGTTTAGACCCTCCTGTTTGGCCTGCCAAAGGACCAGGCAGTTCTCCCGGGGCCGACCAGTGGTGGCAGGTGGGTCCATGCCCTCGGGGAAAGCAAGCACGCATGGAGGTGACAGGGAGCCTCAGGTCTCATGTGCAGAATCCATTCAGCTCAGGAGCTCGCTCCCCGGGAAGTCCCCGCACACCTTGGAGCTGGTGCTCTCCACCAGGGGCTCCAAGTCTGCCCCTGCAGAGGCAGAACAGCGCCAAGCTGCCGGGCCTGCTGCCCGCCTGGCTCCGCAGCCAGGCTGAGCCACCCGCTCCCTCCCTCCAAACAGGACCCTCCCACCCCAGCCATTGCTGTCACTGCCTCTCACCAAGAAAGATGTCTTCTTCCACCTCCTCCGAGAGATCCCAGAAATCCCTCAATGTCTGGCTTCTCTTGGAAGTCTGGAAGCTTGGGCAACATGGGGTGCAGCCTCCAGCAAGGGGGCAAGACACGAGAACTGAGGAGAAGCTGTGCCCTCTACCAGCCCGTGACCTCCAACCCCCAGCCCGCCAGCCCCTGGGCCCTTCCACCTCACCTGCCCGACTGCACCATCACCTGAGCTTGCAGTCCCGATCACCCCTCCGGCCCCCATCCCAGCCCAGACCGCAGGCTTGTTCCTCAGGACCTCGGCTTCCCATCTCTGCCCAGCGCCGAGCTGCTGCAGAGGGGGCTATGAGTGGGCCCGCGAGGGGCGGGACGGAGGCGGGTGCGCTCCAGGACCACAGGGGGACGCCCACCCCGTTGCTGCCCACCCCGCCGCCGCCCACCTCCTCGCACCCCCCGGCACCTTCATTTTATCTCGGCTACCTGAGTCACCGGCTCATATACCACCTCCTGGGGCTTGTCCCTTATAGTTTATTAACATCCACTAATAAACAGTGTGCGGGCCTCCCACAGTGCCACCAAGAGAAGCCCAGCTAAGCGGGCTAAGCCCTCCCTGTCCTGCTCGCTCTCAGCACATCTTTGGCCATAAGGGAACAATTAGGAAAAACTCCCTCCGGGTTATATTTAGAAGAGGGTGGAGGGGGGAAATGCTTCCTCTAGTAATTTTCATTCAGTTGCACAGGACTGCCTGTCCCCACCTACCCCAGACCAGCGCCACAGGGCACGCGACCGCCTCTCCCAGAACACGGGTTAAAATCAAGCCCAGCCTCTGCCCAGCCCTGATTATGCCCGCGTTTAAAAATAAGATGTGAAAGATGCATTATGTAAGACCTGTAACACTCTCCTGCCCACCTCCGACTCTGGAATCAAAGATCATCATTTCTGCCATCAAAAAAGAATGAAAGAAAGGCAGGAACAATGAAAATAGCCGCCCAACATGAGCCAGATCAAAGCCATGGGCACAGAAAATGAGGAGCCAGGGGGGCCTTTAATTACTGCCTGCATCCTCCGAGTCATGTGGCGAGAGGGGAGAAGAAAAGTTTTGAAGACCACCAGGCTCCGTCCCGCTGCGGCCCCCGTTTCCACCACCAGCACCAGTTCCCGACAAACTCGCGCCTTTCATTTCCCTCCCTTTTTTCCCTCCTTTTTCTCTGCCCCCCACACGCCAGACGGGACTCCTAGACTCCTCAGTGCTCGCTGTCCACCAACAGAGAGAGCTCAAAGGGGCTCCTCTGAGACCCCAGGCCTGGCAGTGCCCCCCAAGGCTGGAGGCGCGGGGTGGGCGGGAGGGAGAGAGGAAGGGCCCAGCTCACCGCAGCCCGGGGGCTCCGGGCAGGATGGGGACCCGCGGTGGGGGCCAGCGCCATAAATCACGGTGACTTTTTTTTTTTTTTTTTTTTTTGCAAGTCTCCCTGGTTGAGAGGGGAAAAAAAACTCTTCAAATTCACATCGGGCAGGGCTCCGTGGGGCAGCAGATCAAACCTGAGGACCGGCTGTTTGAGCTCAGCGGCAGAAAAAAGGATTGCCCAGGGACTGAGCTTAAGTAGAAGCTGGATTAAACTTCAAACGCAAACTCCCCCTTTTTCTACACAGCAGACAGTCATGGCTAATATTGCAATATGGACTCTAAAAATGCATTACAAATAACTTACTCTGGACAGGGACTTGGGTCTTTTGTATCAGGGGAGGAGCCAGGGAGATAATTTCCACAGAAAAGACACCTGCGGGCCCGCCCTCCTGCCCTACCGGGGGAAGTCCACGGAGTTTTGGGCCCAGGAGGCCAAGCTGCAGGCCCCAAACAGGAGCCACTACACGAGGCCTTGCTGCCAGGCCAGGTGGCTCCCCGGGGGGTGGACACCCAAGTTCTAGAATGCAGGGAGAGTTCATAAATGAAAAATGCAGGCACGAGTGACAAACCACTGGTATGTTTAACACGTCCGACGATTCGAACAATGAACGCACTGGCGCTCTTAAAACACATCTACAGACAACAGGGGTCTAACTGTGTCACTCATGTGATTATCAGGTGGCTCGCTGAAAAGAAAACCTTACAAATTCAGTCGGTGCAGGTGGGAGCACAAGACAAGTTGAAAGTTGCAGGATTTCCATCTTTCATCACTTTCAGGGCGACTGTGTGGCTCCCATGAGGGGAAGCGCCAGCACCCAGGAGGGGCCTAGGCTGGGTCAGGACTAGCACCCCAGGGACTTGCAGAGACGCCGGCTGGGAACAGGCATGGTGGGGGGTCTGAGGGCCAGGAGCAGGACGAGGGCGCCTGTCCTTGTTTGGGGCTGTGGCTCAGTACGTCGAGCAAGATGGGGTTGAAAACTAAAGGATGCAGGCAAGGACGTGCTGCCTTCCTAGAGAGCTTCGAGGAGTCTTTCCAGAAACACCCAAAGCCCACCCCCTCGGGTGACCCCTCCCTGTGGCACTCTGGGTCTTGGGGGTGCCTGCTGCATCAGTGAGCTGGGGAATGGAATGCCCCTCTCATGAGTCACATGTGGGGGTCCTGAGACACATGTTACCACTGGGGCTACCCCCACATAAGGAAGGGCACAGACTGGGGCATTGCCAGGGTGTCCCGCTAGAGCTGGGTCTGTGAGGAGGACTGAGGAGGTCTGTCCTTCCCCAGACAGAAAAACCAGGGTGGGCTCCCAATCACAGTGGCCCCTTCTTTGACCCCCCACAACCCCTCCAGGGCTCCCAGAGGAGGGGCCCAGCTCTGCCACAACACAGCTCAACAACCAACTGTTGGGGTGCGGGGCACCGCCCTGGGACCCACCCAGGTGCCTTCCCTGCACTGCTGGGTATTACTCCCTACCACCCGCTGGGCGGCCCCCTCTCTGCACCCCACTCAAATCATCTTATCCCTTTGGGGTGACCTGTTCGAGGCCAAAGGAAAAGGCCCACCATTCACGCCTGGCCCCAAGTGCTGGCAAGCGGCCCCTCGCACTCACTGGCCCCTCTGAGCTCTCCTCACCAAACACGAGGCCCACGCAGTTCACAGCGGGGAAACTAAGGTCCAGGAACAAGTCAACGGCCGAAGCTCACAGACTCGGGGCAGAGATGGAATTTGAACACAAGACTGTCGAGATCCAAGTCATCCATTTTTCTTTCCAAGGTGTGATGTCATCTCCCCAAAGATTCTTTAGTGCTTCCACCCGTCCAAAGAAGCACCTCCAAAAGGCACAGGCGAACCACACAGGCTCTGGGGGAGGCAGCAGTGAGGCACTGGCAGGTTAAGCAAGTGAGTTTTACATGCGCCAAACAGAACAGGCGGCCACACTGCCGGAAGCCTACCAGGGTCAGCACCAAGCCGCATCCCTGAGGACCGGGCAGAGGAGGGCAGCAGGGAGACGGAGCCTGAGAAATGGGGAGGCTGACGAGCGTGCTTTTCCCCTCCCTCCCAGAGGACAGAACATCTCAGCCACCAGCTTGCAAAGGAGCACTCCGAGGCTGAACAAACTGTGTGGCCAGGCCCAGGCCAGAGACTGCCCAGCAGAACCACCACCCACTGCACCTGGGGAGGGCAGCACCCTCCCCTGCACCCAGGCTGGAGAAGGCAGCACGCGGGCATGGGGAGGAGGCTCCAGAGCGGGGCAGGAGGGCTGCATGCAAACTTAATGAACTCCTCTGAGCAGACTCCTATCTAGCCAGACATGGGCCCAGGGGAGTGTGTGGAGACAGGATGGGTGACTTCCCCAGAAGCCAGTGGCTCCAGCCTGGGGCGCAGGCATCTGATGGGGTCATTGATTACTTCCTTCTCAGAAACAGAGACTTTGGCCCCATGAAGGGCTCTGCAATGGCCATTCCTTAGCAGGGAAGGCCCCCTCACTGGGTTTTGTTTTTTTGGGGGGTGAAGGGAGCCCTTCAGAAAGGAATAAACACCACCGACAAAGATATACTCAGAGTCGATAGAGATATAGGCCAGGGTTCCTGGCCTCTTAGCAATTTCTAGCCTCTGAAATGTCAAACCTGTAGAAAGAGTGCCAGTGACCTCTGGGCCTCCTCCATCCAGGAGGATGCTCGGGTGTGCAAACACTCACTCCATAGGACCGCACAGCTCGGCGGCCAGCACCTTGGGTCTGGTCAGATGGGCATCATCCGTTGTTACCAGGCCTGGCCATGTCCTGGCTGGGAGACCTCGACCAAGTTACTGAACGTGGCTGGGCCTTGGTTTCTTGACAGGTAAAAATAAAGGCCCCCCAGAGTGCACATGTAAAGGAGATGCTGGGCGTTAAAGGACGGGTCTAGGAGAAGGGGCCTGCAGGGTGGTTGGCACGGAGTGTAAGTGCCTGGTAGACAGCTGTGTGTGACTACCAGCCTGAGGCTGGCCACGGAGCGGGGCTTAGCCTTCTCCTGGTGGCGAGGAAGCAGGCACTTGCTGCTCCACTGCCCCACTTCTTACAGCACTTCACAAGTGAGCGCTCCCACCGTGGGCTGGAAAGGACAAAATGACGAGATCTGCTCCCTCCCCGCCCCTCCTCCTGTGGAATCCAGCATGGGCCTCCCTCCGATGCACAAAAATCACAGGAAACCCAGCAAGACCCCAGTGGAACCAGGCCCGAGACCGAACAAGGAAGCCAGTTCCAGTGGCCAGGGAACAGGAAAGACTGCACGCAGTCACTCCCACCCAGGGCCCAAGAGTGACCGCCCCCGCCCCCTCTCCGCCCGCTCGGCCAGAGCAGACACTCCCTGGAGCCACTTCTTCCACTAGCAGGCAGCAAACACAGAAACAGGGGACCAGCCACACGGGGGAGTCTCCAGAAAGGGACACAGGAGGGCTCCGGGCAAGGCCGAAGTTCTGGGCGACAGCCCCTCCAGGCGGCCGCTGCCCATCCACTGGCAGCACGGCCTGTGAAACACCGCTCTCAGAGTTTACCACATTTCCACAGTTGATCTTTTTCCTCAGCCTGTATTGATATTCTTGTCTCTGTTGTTTAGATAAGAAACTAAGAATTAACAAAGATACCTCGCCCCTGTGTACTGAGCTTGGCCTAGCACTGTGCCTGGCAGATGCAGGTACTCAATAAATACGTGATTAGAGAATTAAAAAATTAACTGTAGACTCTTTCGGTACATCCCACAAAGGCAAAAACTATGATTCGCTCCCTTGCTCCTCTGCATAAGAGTTCATAAATGAGTGAGCTAATGAAAACAGCAACAGTAGCATTTTTTAAGTGCTGATTAGGTGCCAAGTGTTATTCTGGGCACTTTGCACAGGTTAACTCATTTGATTTCTGGACCCAACACTATGAGGTATGTGCTACTGTTGGTTCCATTTTACAGATGAGGAAGCTGAGGCATGGAGGGTTAAGTAACTTGCCCACATCACACAGTAGGTAAGAAGCAGAAGTGGGGTGAGCTCCCTGGCTCCAGCACTTGTGTGAGGCGTGAGCTGGATGTTCCCTGCTTCCGTCTGTCCAGCATCCATCCCACCTTCTGCACGAGCAACCCCACCTTCTGTCTTCCTTGAGCAAACACCCCTCCCTATGTGATCGAAGCCTCTGGGCCTGGCCAAATAGCCTTGATCAGTGCCCCCTCTCACACTCACACACACACACACACACACACACACACAGTGACTGCTGGGAATGGGCAGCTGGCCCATCTGGGCCAATCAGACAGAATCCTGCGACTTCATCACGCTACAGAAAAAGAGACATTCCATCCAGGAAGCCAGACAGGTGCATGGGCCGCTCCGCAGTGGCATTAACCTGCCCATGCTTAGAAGAGACTGGTGAGAGTGAGCCAGCACAGAGGGATGCAGGGAAGAGGGAGGAGCTCGGAAAACTCAGCCAGGCCCAATAACCCCTTGAAGCCAGTGTGAGATGTTTCCCATCTTCTTGCCGTGGAACGATCCCTGACCAACGCCAGGCTGAGGTCAACACCTCACTTTAGAGTGAGAGCTCAGAGCAGGTCAGGGACTTGGTGAAGGCCCCACAAAGACAGAGGCTAGAACCAGAGTCACGAGCACCCCAGTGCCAGTATCTGTAGCTCCTCCCCCTCGGCATCTAACCTGGCTCTTCCCACGCCTCGTTCATTTCTATGCACCCTGATCAGCAGCACAGGAAATGCGGACGCTTAATAAATATTTGATGCAGGAAAGGAGGGAAGGAGGAAGGGAAAGGATGACTAAACTCCTGGCAGTCAAAAACCAACTGTTCTTATTCATCTGGGTGTCCCCGTGTGCCAGTCACAGTGCCTGGCAGAGAGCGGGGTCCAAAGACAGCCCCGACGCGTGGAGAAGTGAACACATAAAACGAAGCACGAGCCTCCGTTCTCCCAAGTCACTAGAGCGGGATCCACGACGCCCTAGTGCGAGGAGCACTTTTTGCTAGGGGCACTTTCAGGAATTTGCCCAGCGCCTAACTGCACACATGGCTGCGTACCTCTAGCCACACGATTTTCAGCCCACATGGTAAAATCACCCCATGTCTGCTCCTCTACAAGCAGGCACAGCAAATGATGCCACCCAGGCACTGAGATGCCCTCCAGCGCCTTCCTTCTCTCTCCTTATACCTCCCACAGGTTGAGCATCCTGCACCTTCTTCTGCCCCCAAAAGGGAGACATGCAGGAGCCACGCTGAGCTCCCCACAGGATGGGTGCTCCCAGGCCACAGCACGGGTGACAGGAGACAAGCAGCCAATGCTGGTTGCTCCTCGCAGCTTTTTGGAGTGGGGTCTCCGGAAGTTCTCATGAGCCTTTCCAAAGATACAAAAGGCTTAGAATCATGTGAAGACACGAGTCTCCGCCATCAAGCCCAAGTCAGCCAAACACGCCCAACACCTACCCGCGCCGGATGCAGACAGGAGAGGTGACCCACAGGAGAGGCAAAGCCACTCACCAGCCCCCCCATCCCCCCGCGCCCCCCGGCCGCAGCTTCCCAGCTTGGCCCAAACAGGTCAGACCTTGCAGGGTCTTTCTGGTCATAAAGCAAAAAGCACCAAGTGTGAAGCCTTGATCTGGAGTAAAATCCCGCTGGAACGACTAGCGAGGACCACACCTACTGCTGCCTCAGTGCTTCCAAGCCCTGGACACGATCATCTCAAAGCTCCCTCCCAGTACCCCCTCGAGATTGCTTCTGCCATTAGCCTCACTGTACAACGAGGAAACTGAGGCAGAGAGACATCACTAAAGTAACAAGGCTCACAGAGATGTCAGGGGTAGAGCCAGGTGAAGTCCAGTGGGTTATTTATCCTCTTAAAGTCCCAGTGATCTCATCTGCAAAATGGGTCCAGATGCCCAACTCTCAGTGTTACAGTGAGAATTCAGAGAGGATAAAAACACCAAGCACTGTGCCCCCAGAAGGATATTATTATCATGTTATCATCATTATTATTATTATTATTATTGACTTGAAAGGCTAGAAGGCTCTGATCTAAATAATTGGGACATACTCAGCTCTGACTTGAAACAAAGAAAGAGAAACCAGGCTGCCAGAGAAAGACCCCATACCAGGGGCTCCCCAAGGCGCCAGATTCCAAAATCTGGCTCCACCAGCCGCGTTCCTGAGGTGCTTTTCCACCTCTGGTGGCAGTTTCGGGAACAGGCGGCCTGGGGCTGCCAGGCCAGCCAGGCCTCTCTCCTCTGCTCCTTTGAAGTGCCCAGCATGGGGTGTGCTGGAAGAAGACCCTGGGCGGCAGAGGCCAGCTGTGGCAGCACCTACCCACCCCCACCGGCCGCCTCCCCTGCGTGGTGCAGCCTGACTGGGTCTTTGTTGCAGGAGCCGGGCAGGGGACAGCCAGGGACCTGGCCTCATTATGTGCCTGACCCCAAGCCGGCCCCCTCCCCCCAGGGTGGAAGGTTAATGTGGCTGCCCGCCATGCAGGCCTGGGCCTCCGGGAGGCCTCTGTGAGGGACAAAGGACCAGCCCCTTCCTCCTCTCCAGGCCCCAAAACAGCTGCGGGGCTGCAGGGCTCATTCAGAGAGGAGCCAGGGCCTGGAGGCAGGCTGTCCCCGGCTTTGATGGCTCACAAGTCTCCAGCTCCTCATTTCCAAACCTCCTTCCTTCCTCCCACCGGGTGAAGGAAACTCATCCCAGGGGAGCTAAGACAGAGATGGAGACAGTCCTGGGGGACAAAGGGCTGCTGGCGAGGGGCTGCCGGCACCTTTTTCTGCCCAACTAGGGACCCTGCTTCCATGCAAGGCTAAATTCAGCCCCTCACAGTGCAGGGCAGCGCGGGAAGGACATGGGTCAGTTAAAAATCAGCAGCTTTTCAGTCCTGACCCGTCCTGACACCTGGCTTCTGGTGGAGAAAGTGTGTGGGAGGGCAACCTCCCTCCAGCTTATGGCATCACCTTCCAACAGGAGGGTCCCTTTCCTCCATACTAATTACCAGCCAAGTAGGATGCTGGCGTTGATGCCAAGCACCAGATAGAATCACCTGGAAGGCTGCTCCCAATTGCCTCCTTTATTCGATTTCTTGCTATTTGGAGTCCTGCGCCCTACACTCAGGACCTACACACTGTTTGTGCACTGATTTTAATTTCTAAAGACTCTGGGGAAATTTGGGGAGTGTTTTATTTGCTTAAGATCCTGGGGCCCTCACAGGGGGACGATGGCGTCTAGGGGGACCGGCTGCAGAACCAGCAAGAGGCGGTGCAGCAGGCTGGGCGCAGAGCCGGAGTTATGCGCTCACGCGTGCCTCTGCAAGCAGGTGTGCCCCGACGTGTGTGCAACAAAAGGCCGGCTGCAAGCCTTACCTAGGGAGCGGGCAGGCAGCAGGAGCCCGCGGTGATGGAAACAGCCTGGTTGGCCCTTTGTTGAGAAAGGCTGCCTTTCAAGGGACAAAAGGTAGAGGGGAGCAGGACGACACCCGAGGGAGAGGCAGGCACATCTGTATAGGGCATAAACTGCGTCCCATTATCGCGCCGTCTCCTGCGGCAGCCGCGTGTGGGAGGTGCGCGTGTGCACGCGAGCCGAGTGCGGGACCCACCCGGCCGGCATTGTCCTGCCCAGCCAGGGCCTGGGCACCCGGCCCTCCTACAAAGACATCGATTTTCCTCCTTCCCTTCCAGAGGAGGATCAGATGAGCCCCGGGGGTGACACGTCCTTAACTTTTCAGTGGGGTTTTCTTTTCCGATTTGTTAGTTTGTAATATATTTTTCGAAACGCGGCCTCTAATTGTGACAGTTCCCGGCCGCCCTCCGCCGCGCCGCCCCCGGAGCGAGCAGGGCCGGTGCCGATTATCTGAGCGCGCAGGCTGCGCGCGGGGCATCCTGGGCTCCGAGGATGCCAGGGGGTTAGAAATTGGGGAGGGGGGAATTAATTGCCAAGAAAACACAAGGCTGTGCTGTGACTTTGATTCCATCAATTACCATTATCTTTCTCCGCAGGTCCGCCAACCGTCCCCCGGAACCGGCCGCGTTTAACTTTGCCAGTCGAGATAGCCCCGTCAGATTTCTGGCGGTGCCATGCCGCCCGCCCGGGCTCCTTCTGGGCCCTTATCAGCCTCTCCCAGTCAGCCTGGCCCGGCACAGCTGTTCCAGGCCCTCAGCCCCCCACTTTATCTGCTCGCACAGACCTCGGCCTGGCAAGCGCAGCGCCCGGTGCCTGCTCCACATTCCCCAGGAAGCCGGCTGGGAACACAGCCGCCCTGCTCCCAGAATCCTCTGGGAGTTCATTACCAGCCAGGGTACCCCAGCCCGGCAGCCAAGGTGCGGGCCGCGCAGCCCAGCCCCAGCGCCGGCATCATTAAAACTCCAACCTTCTGAAGAGAAGAAAGAACAAAACCACAAATTTAGATTAATAAAGCATTTGTTGATTCTACAGCAATTTAGCAGGCCCCTAAGAAACCCACCAGAGACCCGCGGAGCTCCAGTAATTTTCTGTTATATTATCTTTCTTGTAAAATACTTCCCCAGACAGAGTCCCCAAAGGGGCTCAAATATCACTGTGACTAACCAAAATCAATGTGCACTCACCTATTGACATTTTTACATAGTTTTTGGATTTAGTATCCAGCCGAAAACACAATCAACTCCTCTGCCAAGGAACCGACAGGCACTTAGCTAGTCAGCTATTAGTGTTACAAAGGAAAAAATGCAGGCACCCAGGGGAGCAGGGCGAGGAGGCACTGACGTCAGGGGGTAATTGGGTGTCTGAGAGAAATTGCCAGCGGCTGGCCGGCTCCCCCGAGGCCGCACAAAGCTGAGCTGTAACTCTAATAAAGGAGAGGAAATTCTAGAAAAGGGGGCTCTGCTACAAAGGAGCCCAGGCAGATGCCAAAAATAGCCCCTTGGAAATAAATAAATAAATGTGGCCAAAGCATATAGATCTAAAAAATAAAATAAATCACTGTATGGAGAAGGCTTTCTGGCCTTCCCTCACTGGACATCTGTTTGGAGCTCAAGGACTCTGCCTCCCCTCTCCCCCTCTGGAACCACACTGGATTTTACTGCTGGAAGGAGGTTTACCATCTCTTTTGGCAAAGAGGATGGGTTTTCTAAAGAATCCAGTGTGCAATCCCCTCTCCCCCAAAGGCAGTGTCTTCCATGTTTATTTTGAGGTCCATAAGGAGGAAGAATTTCTATTGTTTGGTTATAGGTTGTTTTTAAGGGTTTGGTTTTGTGGATTTTGGATTTGGATTTTCAACAGGGGTGAGTCTTACAACCATCTCCACTGAGTGAGGATTTTCAAGGTTCTGATTGCATGACCTGGGGCTCCCCTGGAAAAAAATCTGTATTCTAAGTGAGTGAAATTCTCTCCCTTTCCTTCACTCCCACCCACCCCAGCGGCTCTCAGGCCCGAGGTCAGAGGTTGTGGTGCATCTGGGAGACTTCACTGCTTCCCCAAAGGAGGCCAAAGTCTCCAAAAGGAAGGAGGACAGGAAAGTGATGGCCCCCACCCTGCAGCAGCTCCTGATTCAGGCCCCAGGCCAGGATACTGGCCTCCCTTGGGGGTCTGCAGCTCTCAAAAGACCTCATGGGAAGGGAGAAGGAGGCAGTTGGTGAGGAGGTTTTCAGGGCTGTGGATGGTCTGACCCCAGAGGCTGCTGGGAAATAGGCCTTCTTGGTCAGGCTGGAGAAGGTGGCTTATGGAGAGAGATGGCAAAAATGGAATTCCCAGGGTCAGATTCTATTTCACCGCTTTGAAAGAAAAAGGAAAAATAGGCCCAGGATTTAAAAAAAGAAGAAAGAAAAAGGAAAAAAAGCAGACTGTACTCCATCCCAAAGCTACTTGGAAATTGGTCTGAACAAAGGTCTTCAGCTAAAAATGTCAAATCAGCGCCACAGGGTTCCTTGCCCTCTAGTCTCAGAGCCCCTGCTGCAGCCCCAGGGGCCTGCTGGGAGGAGAAAAGGTCCCTCCTGGGGTCTGCCTGGGGCTGTGAGCCGGCAGCCCCACCCCTTCAAGACAGGCAGGGGTTACAGAGCTTCCTGGCTGGGGTGGGGGGGGGGGGGTGGCTGGAGCACAGGCGGACCAAGCGCCCAGAGTTGGCAAGGAGGAGGAAAATCGAAAATGGGGCTGGAAAGAAGAAAGGGATCCTACAACCGACAGCCCAGGGGAGGGAAACAGAGCTCAGGAACGCGCCAGCCAGAGCCCTGGCACCAAATCACAAACCTTGAATCAATGATGCAATTGCTTAATTAATCAGCCCTCTCAGGGTAGGTGCAGAGGATCCCTGTGAGTGTCTGACCCAACCAGCTCCTGACGGGCAAACCCCCCTCCTCGGGCCCCTCTGCTGGACCCACGGGACCACAGATGGTTGAGCACCGTCTGGGAGTCTCACCGAGGGGGGAAAATGTGAGTTCCCAAGTCCCCAGTGTGATCCAGTCACTCTGGCAGAAAGGAGGGGGAGGGAGTGGGAAGGGGGAGGAGGGAGGGAGGGAGGAGGGTCTTATCAGCAACTTAGAATTTCTTGGCCTTGGCTGCAGCAAGTTAGCTCTCTGGATGTTATTTTCTTGTCCCAGTCAATGAGACTGTAATAGAAACAGAGAGCGCAAGAGGCCTCTTTTCAGCAAGCTCGTGAGTGCCACACTGGGAGGGATGGGGGGGGTTGGAAAGGCAGCTTAAATTAACCCTAAGGCTTAACATGTTTAAGTCTTGTAACTTTTAAAAAATAGTATCCAAGGTGAGTGTGCAGATGGTGTGCACGTCACACTGGGCGTGTGGGTGTGGGTGTGTGTGTGGGTGTGTACTGGGGAACAGGAGGGCACCCCTTGTGTCTGTTCAAGACTTCAGCAACAAAACACTTGCAAAAAAGTAGTAGGCAGCCTCAGTAGCTACTGTTCTGATGACCGAACTGGGAGGGCGGGTTTGAAACCAGTTCACACGGGAGATTGGACCATCTCCAAGGCTGATTTTCTCGTCTTTAATGCACAGAAGGGAGGGGAAAAGGAGGAGGGGAAGAGAGCAAGCAGGCCAATATCTCAAACCGACCCCAAACGGTTAATGATAATGAGACAGGAGCGCGCTACAGGAGTTTAACAGCTCTAAGGAAGAGGGGAGGCCCGAGAGAGGGGCGCGGCAGAGGTGTTTTCAATTACCAAAAAGAAAAATAATTTATTTTTAAACAATACCCCTCGACACTGGGTGTTTAAAGAGAATATACTCCAGCCCCTAAAATATCAAAGTGAGATTTAAAAATAGAAAAGTCATTTCCCCCCCCCTTCCCGTCGCAGATTTTACTGTAGCGTTCTAGAAGGCAGATTAAATGAAGGAAGCTCAAACACACTCAATTTTGTCCTTTAGCAAATTCTTCTCTTTCACTCTTGCATGAAGAAAAAAAAATCTCCCCACAGAGTTTTTCTCTTCTTCCTGGTGTGGATCTGGGCCCCTGCAGTGCCCTGTGTAATTTCCAGTTCCTCAGAATTCAGGTATTAATAAAGACCCCATGGGGACTTCCAACAATATAACCCTACATTTTGAGGCATTATGAAAGGAAACCCCCAGGGGTCTGTGGCTCAAATTTCTGAAATGTAGGCATTGTAAAAGGCACCCCAGGGGATGCCCGCAATAGAAATCTGCTGAATTCAAAGCATTTTGGAAGTCCTGGTGGGAGTCATTACTCCCACTGGAAGCTTTTTACAAAACATGTGTTGCTGACATGTTGACAGATTGCTCAGTGAAGTGTTTAGGTGCATGCACAAGGCGGGCCTTTGGAGACGCTCGGCGCTGCCAGCGAGTCTCCGAACGCTGGAACCGGTACCATCCATATTTCATAACAGGGGAGGCCAAGGCAGCCGGGGACAGGAGGAGTGTTCTCCGAACCAGCAGCCAGCCTCGCACCCCTCCGCCGCGGAGCCACTTCGAGTGGGCCGGCCCAGTGCTCGCCTTTGGAAGCCGGTCTGTGCAGCACAGCTGTGACGGCCCTTGTATCCCTGCCAAGGGCTTTACTGAAGGAATCTTGAGGCGACCTCGCTGATCACTGCAAGGCGCTGGGCAGACCGAACCGAGGAGGGGGCGGGGCAGGGTGGGGGCGACGTGGGGGTGGGGTGGGACCCTCACCTCCACCCCTGGCCCTCCTGGAGAGGCTGGAAGTGGGGAGGGGGTTTTGAACTGGGCCGCGCTGGTTCTTGACAGCGCTAAGCTCGGGAAAGTGATCTGTGACTTTAATAAGGCAGAGGGGCTCAGAGGAATTAGCTGCCTAGGTGATGGGGGCCGGAGATGGATGGAAATGTATTCAGGGCCTGGTGGGCCAAGGGCCAGGCTGGGGCCCTGGGGAGGTCGGCTCACCCACAGCCCCATGCGCTCTGAGGCTCTCCTCTCCAAAAGAGTTCCCAGCCACTGGGGGAGTGAGTGCAGAGCAGGCCTGCCGTCGTGCACGCGCAGGCACGCGTGCGAGAGCGCGCGCGCGCGCACACACACACACACACACACAGGGACTCCGAGGCAGCATAATGTGCCATATGCCTGTGTTCATAAAATTTTAAAGGTAAAAGCAGATGTAATTTGATAAATGTGTACATGTGTTGATAGGAACACACACACCAACACGCCCGCACCCACATTCCAACGCCGGGCCTTTCCCTCGCGCGGGCCTTTCCCTCGCGCCTGCTGGTGCTCTTGCCGCTAGGACCTCCCCACGCGCGGGGGGGATGAGAGCCGCCCCCGCTTCACCCTGCCGTGGCTGCTGGAACACACAAAGAAAGCTCCTCGAGAAATTTCGTCGGTTTTTTATTAATTTATTCTCTTTGAACCATACTATCTATTACGTTGTCAGCTTGGGTTTTCCTTTATTGAATTTTTTTAAAGCCCGTTAAGGAATAGAAAGCATTTCTGCTTGGCACAGAGCACTGAGAATCATGATGCTGAGGGGCATCAACGCGAGGCACCGCAAGTCCAGTCCGGCCCTGCATTTTCCGAGGACTTCACCTCTGTGCTGGAAACTGACTTTGGAGTTGACTTGGAAGTTCCAGAAGCACATTCTCACTCTGATGGCCTGTCTGGTCTTTTCCCTCCATTCAGAAGGAAATTGCATTTCTATAGACAAGTAGCTTTTGAGAGTAGGGTACAAAATGCCATTCTCCCAAGACCTGCAAGGGCTCTTGGGAACAAAGTCTCTAAAGAGGGGCCTGGTCAGGAGTCCTACCTGGGTGTCAGCCCCAGGTCAGGCCAGATGGGGATGAGCCAGGCCAAGCTGACGTTAATTGCAGTCCTCCCACCAGCAGCCCAGAGTGACAATTTACTAAAGCTTCTGGGGCTGCGGGGCCCCTAAGGGGCTGCGGGACCCCTAAGGGGCTGCGGGAGAAGGGGCTCCAAGGCCCTGGATGGCAGGGGTGTTATGTCTACCAGCACCCCTGTTTCCAGTCCTGAGCTCCAAGCATCGGGCAGGCACACAGTGGGTGATCAGTGTAACCATGTACCTAGGGAAGAAGTGAGAGAGAAATGGGTAAAGGAGGAGCCCAGGCCATGGAGGAGACCATCAGTCAAGCCCGCAGGAAGAGTCCATTCAGTCCTAAGGGAGGAAGGACAGGCCTCCCAGTCAGGGTAGACTTTGGGGAACCCTCTTCAAAGAGGAGGCCAAGGTGTTGGCGGCAAGTACAAGCAGCTGAACCCAGGTCTCAGGAACCCACTTTCCAGAGGGCTGCCTTTGCCCAAGCACCTGGGTATGCCGTGCCCAGAGGGGAGATAGGGGAGAAAGAATAGAGGGTAAGAATCTTCCAGGGCCTCACCCGTTCCTGAATACCACAATTCCAGGTAAAGCTCCCAGGCCAGTAACATGAGAGCCCGCCTTAAATTCCAAGCTCCCCTGGGAAGCCCAGCTCTTCTCTCAGAGTTCTGCCTTCCTCCTTGGAGGGCAGCATCTGTGCTTACAATTCAACGGGGCAACCAACTTGCCCAGTTTGTCTGGGACTTTCCCAAGTTTAGCCCTGAAATTCTTAGGGCTATGTAAATAGGGTTAGTAACCCTACACCCTCACCCCCAGATTGTGAGCTCCATGACCCTAAGAGCAAGGGGCCTGTGAGGACTAGGAGTGCACTAAACGTTTATTATCCCGAGTGCAGGAACAGCGAAGACCTCTCCTCCCAGGTTCTGATGGGTGTGAGGAGCATGAAGGTGTGTGTCTCATCGCACAGGTAACCGCTCCACAGAGGACCCGCAACCAGGTGCCAAAGGCAGCAGCACGCCTCAGCTGCAAGGAGGCCCTCAAACATGTCTGCAGAGGCAGGGACCAGCACAAAAACTTCCTGGAACCCCACTGCTTAGCACCAGTGCGGTCATTTGGCCCCCTAGACCCTTCCAAGCTCCCTCCCGACCCAGAAGCCACCGATGAGCAGACACCAGCACTACTGATGGGTGGGCTTTACCTACACCCACCCCCGCCTAGCCTCTCCAGCCTTTTTGTTGTCAAGCCTTTGGAGCTGACTTTTAAAGGTCAAACAATAGTAGACTGGGTTGTAGAATCTCCTTTCTGGGAGAAGATGAAAAGGGATTCAGAGTGGGAGAAGAAAATGGCAGGCTCAGCTCTGGTTAAGTCAGGAGAGATGAGAATGTTGAGGAGTCCTTTCATTGAGCAAACACTACGACCCCTCTAGTCTCGTGGCACTAGTCTCGTGCCAGACCTGGGAGAACAAAGCTAGAGTCAAGGTCCCAGCCCTTCCCAAGACCCACAGGTGGACCCCTGGGATAGGCGTGCTCAGTGTAGCTATAGGGGATTACAGTACACACCTGAGCACCACCACCCCTGGAATACTATACAGCTGGTTAAAAGGGAGCTTTGGATAATATTTAACAACATGATGCACTGTCTATAATCCATGAGTAAATGGACAAAAAAAACAGGTTGCAGAACAAGCACCCGGAAGGATGAATGCCAAAGTGGTTGCATTGGATCTCTGGATTGTGGTTGAACTTTATATTCTTCTTTTGGCTTGTCTTTATCTAATGGATCTTCTATAGCAAATGTGTCTAACAGGAACAAAATAAATAAAATGAAACAAGGGACCCTTGCACTTCAGAGTCATCTGCTCCAAAGTCAGGAGAGGGTTCTGGGGAGGTTGGAGATGGAAATAGGGGGCGTGGGGTGATTAAGGGGGTGCTATCAAGCAGAGAATGGATGGGCAAGGACGCTACCAACTTCAAGGGCAATGGCAAGGTGGACAGTGATAAGTGAGGTTGGAAAGCAGGGAAAGACCCCACCCACCACGGATGCCACCCAAGATGTGAATTTGGGTCTCGTGGGAATTGGAGGCAAGTGACCCTCAAAACCTGACTCATCATGGCCCCAACATGAGACCACAGTTTGAAGAACTAATTTCCATCAAACAAGCAGACCTTTAATAAGAAGGACAGGGGTACAGCCCCAAATGAGAGGAACCTCACATTCCTACTTGCAAGCCGGCCATTGCCAGAGTCTGACTGAGCAGGCCCGCCCTGTCCAGCCCTAGGGCCCCTTAAACCTCCGAACGGCCTCGCTGCATTCTAGGGCCAGGCCCTCAGCAGCCCCACTGCTCCAGACAGGGCAGGTGGGTCTAGGCTCAGGGCCTCGAGGCAGACCCCCAGCTGCTGGAGGGACAGCTGCCACCAAACACAGAGTGCAGGTGTCACTGGGAAATGGAAACAAATGACCCTGCCACATTTTTTATCATCCATTCATAAAAAATACAAGCACAGGATGGAAGAAAAATAGGTCACTTCAGTGAGATTTACAGTGACTTTAGAAATCTAAACATCACCCAAAGGTCTTCAGACTCCATCTGCCTGACCCAGAAAGAGAAAAAGGAGCCCAGAAATTCAGAGCAGAGTGGAGTGGTGGCCCGGGGCACCCACGATGCAATGGCACCTTTGAGCTCACAGCCTCCGGGCCACGCACTGCGGGCCCCAAAGTAAAGACCCATCAACAAAGCCCCAGAGGGACCCGCAGAAGAGCCGCTGTCCACACAGCAGCCACAGGATCTTTGAGAACCCACATCTGATGGCCCCCCCAACCCCCAACACAGTCCTTCCAATGGCTTCTCAAGAGTCTCAGGGAAAAATCCCGAGCTTCCCCAAGACGCCCAAGGTCCTGTGCCATCAGTCCCCGAGACCTCTGAGCCCGGCCCTACCCCCGGACAGCCTGCTGGGCATCGACCGCCCAGGCCTTCTCGCTGGTTTCCCAACATGCTGCATCATCTCTCACTCCCCAGGGCCTTTGCAGTTTTCTGCAGCCTTCAGTCACTTACCTCTTACTCAGAGCAGATCAGGGCCAAGAATTTTAATAAATACAGAAAGAGTCTGCTTCACGCTCATGTAATTCAAATGAGGAAAAACACTGAAGTATAAAAGAAGTGTAAACAAGTCTTGACAAAATTTTTATTGATTCGTTTATTTATTTATGTGTCCTCTAATGCTTTTTTTTTTTAAATACCTGAAGTCAAATTTTTGCACTAGAACGTCTTTCTCATGAGGGAGTGGCCCAACCTTACCGCATCCTCAGCTCTCACACGGATGCAACGCGGTTCGGAGCTCAGTCCCAGCTCCTCCGCCTCCGGAAAGCGCTCCTGAACACTTGCTGCCCTCACACCTCCTGGAAAGCGGGCAGAGGCCCCTCGGCATCTTTACAGCACCACGTACCTTCCGCTGGGAGCTGGAGGGACAGCTTCCACCGAGTCTGGGTGTCACGGTCGCAGTTGTGACTTTCCCTTGTTTGGGTTACCCAGACATGATTCCCAGACAAACGCTGCTCCCCACCCACTGCCAGCTCCACCGAGGGAACAGCTCTCACCTTGCTCACCTGTGTGTCCACCTTAGCACAGTGCCCGGAATATAGTAGATGCCCAAGAAAATTGTCAAATGAATGAATAGACTGATAACTGCATGAGTAACTGGGGATGGCAGATCACGTGACAGATGCAACCATCAGCAAACCATAAGAAGCCCTGGCTGAGTCCTTAGGGGCAGATCCCCTAGTGGATTCAAACAGCATTTCCAACATTCACAAGAGCCCTACTATGTGCAAACAGCATTTCCAACATTTACAAGATGCCTACTATGTGCAAGGTCCTGCGAACACAAGGATGAACAAGACAAAACTTAATCTCCAGCAGCTAGCCCAGAAAAGACCGACAGTCATATCAAAAGCCCAAATGTTCAGCAGCTTCACCATGAGAAAACAGAGCCTAGGAACACCAGAGATGGGGAGAGGGAGAAAGAGACATTTGAGAATGCTCCCTCACCTTCTCCCCTGCTCACCCCCCACAAGTCTCCAAGGTCAGGATGGTGATACCCACAGCTGCCACCTGGTGGGGTACAACAGAGGCCCTGTACTGGGAGCTTCCCTGAGGCAGCAGGGGTTGGTGGAACTTGCATGGACCTTAGGGTGTGGCATGTCCCCTTCTGTCATGCCGCACACAGCGACCAGTGGCACTCCAGCAGTGCCAGGCGCTGGGGACGTGGAGACCAGGCCGCAATCCTTGCCCTCAAAGGGCCGGCTCAATGGCTCTCAACCAGGTGCAGCACCGCCTGCCTTCAGGGGCATGCTTCTCAAGTGCTACAACCATCAGGGAGGATGCTACTGGCATCTAGTGGGCAAGGCTGGGGTGCCGAATGCCCCACAAAGCCAAGGGCAGTCCCTCAGAATGAAGAACTAGCCTACGCCACATGCCACCTGCGGTTAGAAATTCTAGCACAAATCTACCCCTGTAAGCAAACCAGCAAGTTCTGCCTTGCCTTGTACATGACTGTCAAAAGCAGGGCACCCAAGTACACAGTAAAATCGCCCTAAGAGGTCAGGTCTCCCAGCTGGGTCCAGCTTTGCCCCTAGAGAACCCCAGCTCCCATCAAAACCCTCCCTCCCCACCTCCCAGTGCCCCCCCCCAACCTGACGCCACCACTCGTTCAGCATTCCAAAGTCCTTGCCACTCAGATGTGGCCACAGACAGCAACACCACATCCCCAGGGCCTAGCAGCAAAGGCAGCATCGTGTCCCCCAACCCATCCTGCTACATTACCTGTATCTTCACAAGACCCCAAGAGATCCAGCAGCACTTAAAACTTGAAGAAGTTTGGGGTGGCATGGGCTACTCTGAGACAACCTCCAGGACACTTTCTGTTCAGAATCCTCCAGGCGGCAGAGGGCAGGCAGCGTCGATCCACTGCTCGCCCCAGCCCCCGGCCCCAGGCTTCCTGCATCCCCGTGAGAGAGGATGTGGCATCTGCTTGGACAGCAGACCAAGTCCAGGACTGCTAGTGTCTTCTCTCCCTACCCAGCGCACCTCTGCGAACAGGAGAGGGAACCCCCATAACACCCAAGCTGGTGTCAGGCTTAAGGGGCCCAGTGGAAGAAGATTTGCACTGTGCCCCAGTTAAGTCAAGGACCAACACAAGCTGGTACAAAGGCTTTTTTGGAGGGGAGGGACTTTTTGCTGAAAAACGAGTAAGTATAAAATGAGGCTTGACATAGCTATATGTTCCTCACAGCCACGTCAGCACCTATGCTCCCTCCCAGACTTAACTCAGGATGCCCTGGAGTTTTGATCCAAGCCGCGCTCAGGTCCACTCTCCCAACCGGACTTCAAGCTCCTGGGGAAGCCAGCCGGTTCCCTTGTGTAGATGCCCCAGGCCCCAAAACTGATCCCAGGCATACATCTGATACCCAGTAAGTCCCACAAGTGGTGGAGAGCGGAGATGGGTCGAAGCGGAACATGACGGGGCAGAATGGATGGGACAGGACCGTAAGGAATGGGAAAAGGGTGGGTTCAGCATGTCCCCTTTTTCTCTAAGAACCTCTGAAACGTCTCCCTCCTACAGTAAGACATGGACAAGAGTGTTTACCACTGTAAACCACTGGAAATGCCCATCACCAAGGGAAAAGCTGCATAAACCACCGCAACGCCACGCTACGCAGTGTCACAAAGCAGTTAATAAAAAATAAGGGAGATCTATATTCCAGCGTGGATACCCTCCAAGGCGTGGTATTGCTGGGGGAAAAGGAAGGTGCAGAATGATAGATTCAGTATGGTATCATTTATATTTTAATCAAAAATCAATATCGCATTGTTTCCATGGCTACACACACACCGTATTTCATCGAATCTAAGACACCGTGGATTGTAGCATGCACCTCTGCTAGAGGTACCACTGAAAAAGCCGACAAAAAACACTATCAATTAAACCATGACAAGCCACTAATTATGAGATTCATCTCGATTTCGGAGATATTAAAGTAGATCACAGAATTGATGAGACTTGTCGGCAGAGGTCTTGAAGCTCACAGGCCAGAACGGTAACAGCGATTAACCTGGGAGCGGAGGGCAGGAGGAAGGCTTTAGCCTCCTCTGTAATCCTTGAAATTTCTACAAATAGAATACACTTGTACCGGTGACATCTAATAATGTCAAAATTTTTGAGAAAGAAGGATGACTGAGGGCCTCGCCCTCCCCACTGGAGGTGAAGCAATGCTAATAACGCTGGCCAGCGCGTGAGTCACAGGCAAAGCAAGGCTGGCCTCGTCTAAGTCAGGGCGGGGCGCGGACTGGTGAGCAAGGGGCTGCTGTGAGGTCTGTGCAGAGGGAAGGAGGTTCTCCTGAAGGTCTGCTGGGGAAAGTGTCCCGGAGAAAAGAAACGACGAGACGAGAATCTGACTTGGGGAAACAATTCACAGTCTACTCACAGACCAACACCGGGGTTACTTGGAGCCTGGGATCGTCCCCCAAAACTGCCCCTTCACCTACTCTTGCTGCTCTCTGCAAAAGCGGTTTGGAAAATCATAATGCCATCGTGAACACATCCTCACAGGGGAGCTCCTCGGACTCAAGCTTCTAATTCCGCCTTAATATCCAGTTCTGTGTGGCAGGGAGAGCTGAACCCCGGCCTGCAGCAGCCGCGCCACCTTGCCCTGCACACAAATAAAAATAGCTTTGGTGCCCGGAGCACAGGTTTCCTTGTCTTATCCTCTGGGGGTCCCGGGAGCAGCACAGCCGGCAAGTAGAAACCACGTGCCATATAAATACATAATGAACAAAGAGGCTCCTCAGAAGCATCCTTGACCTTCCTGCTTTCCTTGACTTCTCCCCTGCCATGGTCCCCAGTGAAGCCATAAATGGAATGACACTGCCGAGGGGACGAGGGCCACCGAGCGCCTTCGTTGCCAATTTCTCCAGTAGTTAAGCAGCAAATGGTGTTCGTCGCGGCGATAACCTATCCGACTTCCATCTCTGCACATAAAGTTTTGGCAGCTCGGGCCACGATCTGAGCAGCTCCACCTGCCAGCGGGGACCCTGGGCCTGACGGCGTCACCCCTCTGCTCCCATCACGCGAGGCCAGAGGTACAAGACCCGAGCGCTCAGCACTGTGCGCCAGGAAAGGGGAACGACGCCACAGCCCCAGGCTCCAAGAGCGTGCTAGGCTCCCACGCCCCCAAACAAATTCACACAAGAAACTCCTCCTTCGAGAAAGTCTAAAATTTGACCTCTCAGCGACAGTCAAGCTGGCCAGGAGCAGGGTGACGCGAGCGCACTGGCCAGTGGCCGTCCCCGCCCGTGCCCCTGCTGCTGGCCGTAGCCCTGCTTCAGATCTGCTGTCGGGCCTAGCCCGGGGCCCGGCGAAGACGGGAGGGGGGATTTCTTCTCCTGGCCCCCTCCCCGGATGCCCCAGGTTGCAGGGTGCACCTCACAGGGAGGTCCCCCATAGGCCGCCCCTCCTAGCATGCTCTCTCCAGGTCCTGCCAACCACTCCTCCCCCTCGCCCAGCTAGGGGTGTCCCTGGGCACCCCCAAGATTCTCCCCAGCCCTCTGGCTTCCCGGCACCCTGCGTACCTCCGAAAGGGCTCTTTATTAAATGCTCCTCAAGTACCCTGTTCGAGCACACCATCTGTTTTCTGTTGGGACCCTGACTAAGGGGGATCCTTTAGACAATTTTTAAGTAAACATGTCTATATGGTGTTTGTTAAGACTGTGATAAAAAGACATTAGAGGGAGC
Organism: Galemys pyrenaicus; assembly: GCA_019455555.1. Taxonomy (NCBI): domain Eukaryota; kingdom Metazoa; phylum Chordata; class Mammalia; order Eulipotyphla; family Talpidae; genus Galemys; species Galemys pyrenaicus. The sequence goes on along the minus strand of JAGFMF010011775.1, from coordinate 2,159,936 downwards.
CGTGTAAAATACGGCATCTGTGAGCAACAGAGATGGAAAAATCAGTGCAAAGACATGCAGCCCACAGCAAAGGGGGCCAGGGCCAGGCCATTTTAATAATTCACACCCCAAGCCTGGGGCCCCTAGACCCTCACCTTCTGACTTGGCCTTGGGGGCCAGTGAGCCAGCACTTCTCCTGCAGCTCTGCCACTCCTTCCAAGGGGGACCGACCAGCCCTGGAGTAACCCCACAAATGAGATCATTTTTAAAATGCACCTCCGGGGTCTTACTGCCACACACTGGTGCTTCCTCAGGAAACGAGGGGTCCACCCGAGCTCTGCAGACCTTCTTTTCCTCCTGGGAGACAGCGGACGCTTGGGGGGGCTGGTACACTACTATAGCTGTGCATCCCTACGTGCAACCCGCTGCACCCACCCACACACACACCCCAGTTTATCCATCCTCTCAGGTGTCCCACCTCATGCATCCCCCACCACCGTGTGCACGCCAGGCGGTTATACGTAGTCACTTTCCTACTTCTTTATTGTCCGTCTCCCCGCCAGAGCACAAGCTTCCTGAAGACCTGCTTCAGCACTGCGCGGTGCCCACCAGGTATTAGGGACTTAGCAAAACTGAAGGTACACGTGCCAGTGATTCCTACACCCCGGCAGAACGGGATGTGGCCTCTGTTTTGTTTGTGGCCCCGCTCGTCCCAAGGAACAGGTGGGAAACAGCTTCTGAGGCAGACAGGGAGGGTTTGGGGTGTGGCTGGGGCATCTGGAGTCATCTCCAGACCAGGGACTGCCCACAAGATTCCTGGTCCTCAGCCCACTCAAGTAAGTGATAAACCTAACACCACCCTGCACAGCCCTGTCCCCCCACCAAAAAAAACCCAGATCATTCAATAAATATTTCCTGAGCACCTACTATGTGTCCGGTCCTGTGCCAGAAGCAGATATAAGCATGAGAAAGACAGAGCAGGACGGTGCTCTCCGGAGGTAGCTTTCTAGTGCAAAGGCAATAATCCAAGAGCACATCCAAGAGTGACAATGACTGCCATGGAGGAATTAAATGGGAGGGAAGAAGAGCACCCTTAGCTGGGGGAGAGGTGGTTGATCCTGGAGCTGGGCCCATAATGCGGTGAAGGAGCTGTCCTACGGCAACCTGAAGGAACACCCAGGCGGAGAGCAGAGGTGGTACAAAGGCCCTGAGGCGGGAGTGAACGCGGCCTACCCAAGGTTCAAGAAGAAGAACCGTGCAGGTGCAGAGTGGCCAGGAGAGACACAGCTAGGTGCCGGGCTGGGTTCGTTCTAGGTGCAGCGGAAGAGGGGCGCTGCTGAGACAGATGCTGGAAGGCGTGGCGAGGCCAGGGGCAGAGGCCAACCACCTCGCCTCACTTTCCTTTACTTCCTGTCCCTCGGTCACCTCCCTTCTACCTCGGCACCTTCTCCGCCCTCAGAAGGCTCACCCTGTCACTAGGCAGCACCCACACACTTCTCAAGGCCCAGACTTCCAGCACCAGGGTGCAGGGGTGCAGGAGGGCCCACCAAGTGTGTACCCCCAGACCGGTCACCACCCCTACCTGCACAGCAGCCTCATGCCCTCCATCTTCCCAAAAGCGCCACAGAACAATGATGTCATTTCCAAAGGCAGCCAAATCCTAGCCAGTCAACTCCAAAATAAAACTGTTTAACACAAAATGAAGCATTTTATAATCCCCCGTACATTTTCCCCTGAGTTGGCACACACGCTGTTTAAAAACTCTGCCAAAACACTCAACCAATAGTTTAGCTTTACTTAGACCGGTGCCAGAGTTACATTTTCAGATTCCCTTGCTCTTTTCCTGTTCCGAACCCCCGCGTGCCCCAGCCTTTGCCGCAGCAGCCCAAGGCTGCCTGCCCCTCCAGGCCGGGCAGGGCGTGCGGGCCCCGAAGGAAGGATGGCAGCTCCTCGCTGGCTGCACTCCTTGACCCACACATACCAGCCAGCGGGAGACAAATTCAGTTGGTTTCTCATTTTGTTTGGGGATGTTCTTCATTTGTCTGTGTCAGGTACCGTTTTAGGGAAGCCAATCATAGGCTCTTGGGGTTCAGAGACCCCTGAAAAACAGGCCAGTGCCAACTCCTGGGTCCCCAGCCCCATATGCCACTTCCCAACCGCCCCATCATGTGCTGTGTTCATTTCCAGGCTTTTAACATATCTCGTCACCAGGAAGTTGCTCCTTATAGGTGGGTCAGAATGGATGTCCCAGTTCTGGTCTGTCCGTTGGTCAATGAAGAGAGGGACCAGGGGTCTCATCCCTGCCCCCCCAGTGCTTTAGGGCACAGCTTTGACCAGCATGCCCACTGCACAGCCCCCTCCAGTAATATGTCTTACCCGGGTGCACGGGTAAAAAATACCAACCACCGGATTCCACGAACTGATCAGTTAAACTGATGGGGCTAGCCATGCTCTGTCCCTTAAGTCAGGTGACGTGCCCTGGGATCTTCACTGCTCAGGGTTAAATGACCCCAGCTCCTTCCCTCTTCGGGCGGCTTTTATCTAAAATTCTTCTGCTAGCAGCACCCTGACCCCACTGAAGAACAACTCAGATCTATCACTCAGCGCACTCGATCTGACCTGAGCCAGAAGCCAACGTGGCATTCATCAGCATCAGGAGCTGCAAGAGAACCAGGTCCTGGGGTCTTTACCAGCATGCTGGATCAAGCTGCACCTGAAGCTAGTCCTACATCTGAAATTTCTATTTCCATGAGCCTCTGAATTCCCCTCCTCCACTAAGCAAGCTAGGGTTTGCTTTTCTGACACTGCCACCAAGAACCTTAACTTCCTAGCTTACAGGCATAATTTTGGGCGCCCCCCCACCCCCCATCGTCCTATGAACTTCTCTCCAACCATGGTCTCTCAGGCAATGCATGGACCAGAGCACACGCATGTCCTCATCCTGCTGTGCTGGCGCAACCTTGCTACATGGGCCATTGGCAGTGAGCTGGCTGTGCGTCCTGCCATCCCGCACTGCTCCTGCGGACCTTGGCCCGTGCTCAACTCCACCACAGAAAGAACCAACCCATTCTTTAGAACAAAAATGACAATACAGGTCGATTTAGGAATCCCTGGCCAACATGAGTAAGGGGTCAGGTATTAAAACATTCAGCTCCAACATTCGGGGGGTGGGGGGTCAAAACAGGGGAGGGGCTATGGTGATGGTGATGGTTCATGGGTGAAATGGTGGTGGGAATTTTACGGGGACTACACAATGATGTAAAAGATACAAATACAAAAATAATAATAAGCATGGTATTTACATTTTAAAAAATCAGCTCCAGAAAGGCAGGATTACTCACTGTTTTACCCACGATTCAGTCCCCCACGCCTAGAACAGCTCCTTGCTCATAGTAGGCACTTAAAATATGATTCTATGAATGAATGAACACACGCCGGGGCCGCTGTGATGCTAAGGAACATATTTTTGCTCTCACCGTAATTTAGTTTGTTCTTTGAGGTGCCTGGAGTTGTAGGCTAAGGGACGTGGGAATAGGTCATCAATAGTTCTCAGCTACAACAAAGGAATCTCGTACAAGTCCCCTCTATTTGCCTCTTTTACCCCAAAACCAGGTCAGGATCCAGCTGGAGGCTATTTCTATCTTCACCTACAGGCATTTCCCAAAGCTTTTTCAAACCTCAAATTGGAGGTAACCGAGATTGATTACTCTGAGAACACAATTTTCAGATCTTTATACCCAACAGGATCTGGAATTAGCAGCAGCACCTCCAGGAGAAAAGCAACAGGGCCTCCGGAGGGGCTTTGTGTATCCTGCCCAGGGGTGAGAAAGGTGGTGAGAGGGGCCGAGGGCGCAGAACTGACAAAACTGCAGACCTTGACAGGAAAGGAAAGCCGGGACCCCTGAAAAAAGGCTACACGTAGCTGGCCCCATATGTGCAGCGACAGGACTTGGAGCTATGTGTGTATACCCTGAAGACAGGGTCGGGGGAAAGGACCTTATTGCTGAGATAGCTACAGAATAAAAAACATATCTTTTATTGTGACGTGCGCTGCACCCCATCTTAGCCCTGAAGTTGATACTGATAATGTCGCTTCCGGGGACACTGGGCCTCCTGGAACGCAGCTGGAGAGCTCAGCATAGCAGAATGATCTCAGCCCTTGGGCACGCCCCTGCCACAGGGTCACCCAGGTCCGAGGACCAGACAACCCAAAGGCAGCCAGGCTGGCCAGAGCCTGGACACCACGTCCTGCAGGCCCATCTACTGGACAGTAACAGCAAGGCAAGACGCGCCCTCACCAGGACACACAGGCTGAGGTTCAGGAAAGAAGGGAAGGCCAGCATCTGGGGGACACTCAGGGTAAGGACGCAACTTCCCAAATATCTGCAAGGATTCAAGGGTCAAAGCCGTTCCCCCGTAAGAAGCAAACAAAGAGAAAGTCCCATCCAAATGGGGTGAGACTTCTAAGTCCAGAGCCTGGCGTGGGTCACCCCAGCAAACAGCCAGGATCCAGGCAGCGGCTGCAGCAACACCACACCGGCCACACAGCAGAGTGCCCAGCAGCCCCCACTCGGCCTGCCCCCAGGAATCATCAGAGGCCCTGGGCAAGACCACCACCCCCCCCACCCTGTGTGACCTGGACAAGTTCTGCCTCGCTGAGGAGCTGGGCCTAGGCAGTGCTTTCAGACTGCACTGGGGCTTCTGGGAGGGTCAGGCACTCAGGAGGGTGGCGGCCAGTCACACAGCGCCAGTCTCCCAAGCTCTGTAGCAGAGCCCTGGGCTCTGCATGTGCACTGCTGTGTTTGAGAGCGAGGCCGGAAGGCTCTGAGCTGGAAGGGCACTGAGGACTCTGCTTCCAGAATTCTGACATGAGTCGACTACATTCTAGCAAAACCAAAGAAACTGGACTTGATAAGGGGTACTCAACAATCTGGCATTTGACTAAATGTCCACGTTTTCGGGCCACCATCCTGGAGAGCCCCCTCCCCCAATTCTTAGTCCTAGAAGTTGGTTCAGCTCTTCCCCGCCCCCCAACCCATGCACCCGTCCAGAGCCTATGTAATAACATGATGTCTCCTCGACCCACAGAGGCCCCGATGGCGAGCCTCAGGGCTTCTCCTGGGCATCGCAGAGAGGCTGCTCTTTCTCCTGCTGCAGTTGGAAGCCTGCAGGTGCTGGGACATCTCTGTGTGCAGCGGGGCCTTGCAGCGTGCGCTGGGAATTCTGAGGGGCCATGCCTAAAGCCAGCTTACTTCTCAGTTCCTTGAGCCAATGAACCTTTGTTTTGTTTGTCAGTTTGCGTTGTCTCTAAACAGACAGAGCATGGTAAAAGAAGACCTACTATGTGCCAAGCAACCACAAAAGTCACAGCAACATCATCTTCCAGCTAGATTATCCATTTCCTATTCAGAGGGTCTCTCCTGTTCATAGGGTCTCTCTCTCTCTTTTTTTTTAAAGATTTACTTATTTATGCATAAAAGAACTGGGGTACAGGCCAGATGTGTTGGGGATGAGAGACAGAGTGGGGAACAGAACAGAATGATTGAAATACGCTTCTGAGGGGAGCAGCGGGCGAGGCAGGAGAGGTCTGCTGCACCATGTGGGTCCCCTCCCTGGCCAGTGGCAGGGATGAAACTCATGCTGCAGTGGCTACATTTTGCTTCACAGTGCAGTGCTTAACCCATTGCGCCAGCAGGGAGGCCCCATCTCTCTCTCTCTTTCACACACACACACACACACACACACACACACACACAATTTGCTGTACCTCTGGGAACTTCAAAGGACCACAGCAGGCTGGACTCAAACCATCCCAGGAATACTCTTGCCCCCGCCCCCCCCCCCCCAGCCTAAAGGCCGCTTGCAGCTCCCTCTCCGCCCAGGACCTGGCGGTCCTGCTGGGCAGACTCTGGTTGCCACCAAGAAAGGTATGGAAACCAGGGTCCCGCCAGCAAGGAGCGGCCCGGCCCCCAGAGTATGTCCAGGACCTACTTACTGGGGGGGCGTCCACAGTAGGGGGTGAGGGGGCTACAGCAGAAACACTCTTAAGTCACCCACCACCCTGGGGTACAAAAGACCCCAGGAGGCTCGGCGGCTCAGAAAACCAGCAAGGTGGTGGGGCCAGCCGGCCAGCTGCTCAAAAAGAAGTGAGACACTCCCTCCGCCTCCAGATGCAGGTCAGTTTGTAAAAGAACCAAAAGAAATGTGGCTTCCCTCCTTGGCCCCTGCCTTCCAGATTCAGTGTCCAGCGCTACAGAGACATGCAGGCTCCACACCGTGGGAGCAGGGTTTGCCCCGCGTGGTTGGGTCGAGGACATTATGTACATCCGCAGACTGCACGGGGTGACTAAGAATGCCAGCGTCTGGTCATCAGCTCCTCCCACTTAACCACCAGGAGCCTGGGCCCAGCGGCCGGCCTCAGCAGCCCTCAGCAGCCCACGGACTTCGAAGAGGGGATTCGAAAGGCAGGGAGCAGGCAGCATAAGGAAGGTTCCCCACTCACACCCATCAGGAAGACCCAAACTGGTTGTCACCCACCCACCCGGCCCATCCCTCCCACAAAGCACCAGGCCACACAGTCAGCATCTTCCAGAAGAGTTGTGGAGAGGGACATCTCTATACATTAAACCCCCGCTCAAAGGGACTAGGGAGGGAGGTGATTTAAAGGCCACCTATGAGACTTTATCTAACAAGTCAAAGACAACAACTCTGAGTGAATCCTTCTCCAATGAATCACCTTATTCACACAGCTCCTACATCCCCAGGCCCTGGAAAGGTCCCTGCGTGTAGCAAATGCTCGGTATGCATCTGTGGTCAATACTCACCCGCTGAATAAACACTGAGTGCTGAATGATGAATAAACATCTTCCTTCTCTAAACCCTGCTTCTGTGCGCACATTAACCGAAGACCTACTAAGTACCGGGCACAGAACATGGAACTTCTAGTCTTGTCCTCTACCTCCAGCCCCTTACCTGTGCCACTTCTGCTATCTCCCTTAATATGGACACCACTTCCCCTCATGGAGCCTCTAGTCTCCTTGGTCACGAGATCAAGGAACACCTACTATGTGTTCTAGCCACAGACCAAGGTTACTCCGGAGATGCAGAGGAGGAGACCCCAAGTCTTGACATGAGGATACAAATCCTCACCGGTGGGATGGGCTGGCAAACTTCCTGATCTTTGCCAAGTTGGTACATCAAAAATCACATTCTCAGGCCTCCCTGGTGGCACAATGGGTTAAGCACTATGAAGCAAACCGCAGCCATTGAAGCACTAGTTCAGTCCCTGCTGCCTACCAGGGAGGTGACCCCCATGGCACAGCAGACCTCTCCTGTCTCACCCACTGCTCCCCTTAGCAGTGTTTCAGTCGATCTACCTGTTCTGTTCCCTACTCTGTCTCTCACCCTTCACACATCTGGCCTGTACCCCTGTTCTTTTATGCATAAATAAATAAATCTTATTTTAAAAAATCACATTCTCCAGTGGTTTAAATTTATGGTTCTATTATAAAGGACGTTCTGAATCTTCCTAAATGTCTCAGATCCCACCAGTATTTCTTTTTCAGGTTCCATTTCTGTCCTTTGCACACAGAAGATATTTAAAATGTTCGCAGACCAGTTTGGCACCAACCAATCCAAGCAGGCGCTAGTCCTGGGCAGCCGGCCTGGGTCCTGCTTTTCTGTTGATTTATTGGTTATTTTCGTAGTGTTAGTAGGAGCCCCTTATACATCAAGGAAAATAATTTTTGTCTGTGATACGTGTCTTTGGTTTGATTTATTGAGGCTTTGGCAATGCACACATGTTTGTTTTTATATGGCTAAATATTTCTTTTATTTTATGGCTCCTGGGTTTAGCGTTATATTTAGAAAAGGCTTTCCCACTCTGATGCTATTGTGCTTTTTTAAAAACTCACTTCTGTTTTCTTTTAATATTTTCAAGTCATCTTTTTTGTGTTTTGATTGCTTATCCCTTTGGGATATGTTTTGGTGTCAGGAGAAGGAAGATCTCCAATTTCTTTTTCTTAGCCTGGTCACCACTTCCCCCCATCCTTGTCCTGAGGACTCCATCTGTCCACCAGTGATTGGCAGGGACACCTGTCCCAGACACCAACTGTCCAGTTCTGCTCAGGTCCATTTCTGGTCTCTTTGCCATTCCCCTGGCCTGTCCCACACCACTTAGAATTCTATGGCTTCAGAACGTGTTTTAATGTCCAATCTGGTTACCAGTCCATCCCTGCCCATCCTTCCTATTCCTCTTTTTTTTTTTAAGATTTATTTATTTGTGCATATGAGAGCTGGGGTACAAGCCAGAGGTGTGTGGGATGAGAGGATTCACTAGAGACAGAGAGGGGAACAGAACAGGCAGACTGACTGAAGTACACTGCTGAGGGGAGCAGTGGGCAAGACAGGAGGGGTCTGCTACACCATGTGGGTCCCCTCCCTGGCCGGGGATCCAACTCGTGCTGCAGTGGCTGCAGAGGGGCTTCACAGTATGGTGCTTACTCCCTTGCGCCACCAAGAAGGGCCCCTATTCCCATTTTTCATAACTTTTCTTCCTATCCTTGCACGCCTCCTTTCCCACGTGAATGTCAGAATCAGCTTGCCCACCTAAATAAATCCACTATTACTTTTACTTGCTAATGTTAAGTGAATGGACTCATTTAAGAGAATGGCCTATTCACACCACTGAATTTTCCACCCAAAATAAGGTCTGCCTTTTCATTAGAGTCTTTTCTGATCCCCAGCACTGATGTTTTCGTGTTTGTTCTCTCCAAACATTCAGCTGCGTCCTGGCTTCTTCCCTGGCCTTTGTACATTCTGTGGCTAACATAAGTGGGACCCTCTCTTGCCCTCCAGCTGGAAGTCGTTTGCTCTGGATGTGGGGGTATATTCATTGTGCCTTTTGCCCCAGGCCTCTTGCCCTGCGAACTGCAGGCTGACACCACAGGGCTGCGCCCGCGCCCCATGGGCAGAAGGAACTCGGCCCGCACCTGTGCTCTTGGCAGTGCATCGCCAGCCGCTGGCCTACACCCACTCCATTTTGCCCAAATGGAACCAGAATGAGGGGTGCCCCGAGCAATGAGGCAGGGAGGGCCTCCACTCACGCTGCTGGAGCAAGAGAGGCCTGAGCCGACACACAAAGACCGGCTCTGGCCAGCCAGCGGCAGGAACAAGGCTGGCAAAAGCGCCAGCCTTCGCACAGCCCAGCCCTGTAATTAGGGCCCACGGTCACTCTGGCCACAGCTGAACAAACCAGGGTGTAATTAACTTGCCACCCGGCTTTTTACACAGCAGCATTTCACCTTGGCCAGAAAGGGAGGGGCTGGTGTTCCGAAGGAGCTGGGGACATATTCCTTGCTACCAACTCTGGGGAGAGGGACATGCAAAGGGGGAAGCAGTGAGATTAACCCACAGGGAGCACACTGTTTGCTGTTGCTACCTGAATAAATTTCCCCCCCTTATTTTCAAGTTGAGCATTCAAATAAGCTGAGTCTGTCTAGAATTGATTTTGAAATTGCTCACCACCCCAGTCTGTGCGCTGAGCCCGAGCTGTCCAGAGCTGGCATCCTACTCAAGCTCTACAGCCTTGAGCAAGAGCTCCTCTCTCTGCCTCAGTTGCTCAGTGTGTGAAATGGGGAGGGATCATGAAAACTAGGGCCTCCTTCCCGGGACTGTTGCGAAGCCTCGGAGAACGCGCCTTCATCCAGCAAGCACCGCCCTGTGCCAGGAGCTGGGTGAGGACGGAACGGGCAACGAAGCGCACAGAGACGTGGCTTCTGTCCTCACGCAGGCCAGCAGTGGTTAGGGAGGCCACAGAGTCACCGAGTAACGACAGAATCCGACGGGCCAAGTGGACAGTGTTGGGGTGAGGGCTGGAGAGAGCACCGAGAAGGCTGTGGTGTCAGGGAGAGGGGTGCCACTGCAAGGAACCTGACCTGGGGCAAGGATCAGGCAATGGCATCCAAAGGAGAGGAACCAGTGCTCAGCTCTGACCCGGTCCCAAAGGCAATTTTCAGTCTATGGAGCAACCGCCAGGAGTCCAGAGTTAGATAGCTCAGTCCTTCTAGAGATTCCACCTGCCTCTCACACGCTATAATGAAAACCCAAAGCATGACAGTGATGCCTTAAGCAAAAAGACCAAGGGCCTCCATCAGGACCTCCAGAGGCTCCTGCCGGGTCCTGCCGTGGGCACCACCGACAGCCTGGCCCGACAGGAGCGTCGCTGGAAGTCAGGTCTAACGCAGGACACAGGGCAGCTCCACACCCAAGTCCTGGGCAGTCGGGCCCACTCATTTGGGCCCACGCAGCAGTTAGTCTGAGTCACAAAGTGTCCTTGCAGGATGGCGGCTGTGCCAGGAAGCACTAAAACATCCCACCAGACCCAGACAAAAGCTCACGGTGTCCTGCTTCGATGAGCACATAAAAAACAGCGATCAGCCACTGGCAAGGTCAAACCTCTGGTACCTGCTTCCACGGTGCCCAGAAAGTTCTCAGAGATGCTCTCTAAAAGATGCTGAAGTCCTGCCAGCTCCCAGAAGACCATGAAAAACACTATTTATCAGGCCCTGGCCAGTTGGGCCAACACTTCTCAAACCGTGTCAATGGAAGCTTCAGTTCACTCCCTGCGCAGACACTGAGTTAGGGGGACCTGAATTTCTATCAAGCACTCAGATGGCACCGAATGCGCTCTTTCCTGACTTTGCGTCCACAAACGCTCTGCATTAGGAACAGCAAGGCCAGCACAGGCATGCAGCCAGCCTCCATGTTGCAAAATTCCTCATCTACTGGTCTAAATTCAAATTTTGATTATATACTTATAAACTATTTATTATGTGTAGTGACCCAAGCTTCATTTGCTGGAGGAAAGCTGTTTAAAAGAATTGCCCTACCCCATGCCAAAAAAATAAAAAGAATAATGGAGAAGACCCCATTGCAGTGTGGACTCCATCCAGAAAATGTTCCATAACAAATGCAGGACATAAAAAGGGTGCACACCTGCTGCCCCACCCGGGAGCTGACCTGTGGATGGGAGGGGAAGACCAAGAAGGCAACAGCTATGGGGGGCGGAGGGGAGCGTCAGAGGGTGAGGTCTTTGCTTATTTCATGTCATAAGGATGCAGTGCTTGAAGCCTTCAGGGCTTAAGGGTGGTTTCACCTCAGACAATGAGGAGGCAGCGAGAGACATAGAGAAGGCGGGAGAGGGAGAGAGAGAAACATGAACGGGACTTGAAGTCACTGTCCGCATTCCGAGCGGCACTTCGGCAACTCCAGACCCGGCGTGGAGGCCTGACGGGCACAGTGGAAGGCAGTCACTGGAAGTGGAGCTTCTACGCTGTGGAGCCCAGACCCTCACCTGCCCCCTCAGCCAGTGCCAACAGCCAATGAAAGACACAAAGGGCCAAGAGGTCACTCGGCTGAAACAGCTTTAAAGATCCACATTCAAGATGGTCCCCACAACATACCCCACCCCACACAGTGTCTCCCCAACATGCGTGCTTCTGGAAGGGCTAGCTTCCCCTCTGCGGGGGGCAAGTGTTGCTGCAGGAGGGACAGCACACTGACAGGTGGCACTGTCCCCAGGTCCCACGGTCTCCACGGCAGACAGGGCCTGTGGCCTCAGCAGAGCACGGCCCCCTCTGACATGGCCTTCGTTGGGCTGTCAGGTGTCCGTTGACCCCCTCTGCATTGTCCCTCTGTCAGCCTGAGTCGCCCCAAGTATAGCTGCTGGATGACCCATGACAAGCACCCAGCAGACCCATGAGCCTGCCTGGGGGAGCCTACATTGCACTTTTGTACCCGTTCCAGACTTTTAAAGCAGAAGTCAGTTTTCACATAACAGCTTATGCTACAGTCCAGCGTATAAAATGAACCTTTTAAGGTGAAATACTCTGACTGCCGTAGGTGGAAGAGGCCCCTCTGTCAGACAGAAACCAATAGTTTCGGGGACCCAGTTTGATAATCCCATGTTGAGGATCCCATGAATAATATGTATGCAGTTCCCAGGTTGATCCTGTCTTTTTAATCCTAAGAACCTAAGACTGAAGGGGAAATCCCTCCTCACATGCCTCTCCCAAGTTAGGGAGACTCCCAGACTAGGTCACACCTTCAGTGGGCGGTAATGAATTTCTTGGGGATGCCATTAGACAAAGTATTTCCAGGACTCTTTCAAGGAATTTCTGGCTCCCTTGTAAGGCTCCAGGGTTTGGGGATATCCCTGGCTCCATGACCCCAGGGAGGTCGTTAGCAAGCGTCTATTAGAAAGGAGGCAGGAATGTGGTGGATACCTACAAACAGGGCTGCCGTGAACAGGGCTGCCATGATGCAGTGGAAGCCTGAGGCGTCAGGGGAGGCTGCCCTGGGAGGAGAACTGTGCTCAGGACTAAAGCACAACTAGCCACCATTTCTTATTTCTGGCACATACCCCACATACAAATCCAGAGTCCCCCGCTTTCACTTCTCCACCTAGAAATGGGCCCTTCTCAAAGGGAGGTGAGAGACACAAGAATCTACCTGATTTTGGAGAACAGGGAAAAAGGGCAGCCTGAGATGGGACCTCAACCCAAGGCTGCAAAGACCCAGCAAAGCATCACTCAGCACAGGGGAGTGAACAACTAGCCAAGAACAGCATGTTCTTCTACATTTAGAAAACAAAGAGGATAAGTTTTCATTAAAAGAGCAATTGATGGTTTTTACAGTAAGTGATAATATTTTATTCTCTTAAGATTCTACCTTACTTATTGGCTAAGTCAAAAAAATATATCAGCATCAATTATTTTCTCTAATAAGAGAGTCTGGTGCACAGGATCCTGAAGAAGTCCTGACTCAGTCACCAAAGCGTGATGTGACCTTAGTCAAGCAATTACCTTTCCCTCTCAATAGCTTAGTCTTCTAAGATTATAAGTAGACATATTCATCCCATGATTGAAACATCACCAATTTCCAATGAATTTGACTTGCAGAGCCCCCAAAAAGTCCAAAACTGTAAGAATCCTCTTGGGCCTATTGGTTTTTTGTTATCTCTTCCTTCCAAAAATTTAGAACAAGGATGTAGTGTAGCCAAAACACTAAAGGAAAAGTAATAGCCATGTTCTCCAACCACTTGGTGTATAAACTTCCAAGATGACATGAAAAGTAGAGAAGCAAGGGCTTTGCATCCCAACCTGCTTCCAGCCAGCAAATTCCCCCCCAAAATAACCAGGAGATCCCCTTTGAACACTCTCCCCACAAACTGGCATCCTAAGGGTTTCATCAACAACCATGATGGAAGAAAATATCTCAGGATATGTATTCAAGGATTTCTGCACGCCCACAAATCTGAGTCAAGAACTATGTCAACCCCACTTCTACAGCATGTCACACCCCAAGGGATACACATGCTCCAAGCCTCCATCCCACCCACCCCACATGTCCCAGACACACAGAAGTCTTAAATCATTCTTAGGAATCTATGACCCTGCCCACCTTTTTAAGGTAAACAGAGAACAGGGCTATAGCAGGTCTGGCAGCACTTCTCCTGCTCAGGGAAGTGGGAGGCCAAGCACAGAGGCAGAACCATGGCCCTTTCAGCATAAGCCTCTCCTGGCCTTTGAAATTCTGCCGTCCCATCCCAGGCTTTGAATCAGCACTCCTTCACGCGACACTCCACACTTAAGCTGCTTAACTTTACACTAACAACCTCTTAATTGCTGGGTTCCTAAAAAGGCCTTCTAGAAATCTCGGAGCCTGCGCACGTATGGCCCTCATACTAGGGAGTACAGCTGGAGGGAGGAAGGTACGTGGCACCTCTACCTAACGCCTGTCTGCCAAAAAGCTGTTGCTTTTATTTTTTAATTTTATTTAAAAGCCAGATCCATGGTACCCAAGACACCACAATAAAATGACATTAACTGTAAAATTACATTATTAATTCTTTAATCTCACTTGAGGCTTCAAGCTGTTGCTATGTCCAATTATCCATATAACCACCTGTCAGAATCCCGGTGCTATTTAGCATTACCTCCAGGACAGCGGTGGGCCCGATGGTCCGTCAGGTCTGCCAGAGACTCGAAGTCCTGCTGACAGTGATCGCAGGTGTAAATTGACTCATCCTCCATGTCTTCATCGTCCTCATTTCTCTCCTCTTGACTTGTCACGCTGTTCCTGTCTTCCAGCGCACGGCTGGTTTTTCGATCACACTCCGGCTCTCCTTCTAGGCCTCCTGCCAACAGGAAGAATACAGTCCATGTCAGCTGATGGGGTCTTGGGAAAGGGTTTTAGAAGAGTCGCCCGGCATTTATTAAGATACATTTAATTACTCTACCTCCCAGGGTCCATTATTCTTGACACCTCTCAGTATATTAATATATGGATTTATTTTGTAGCATGTAGTGCCATAATTCTTGGCAAGATTCTTTAATTCTTGGTGCAAATCTTCTAGGGGGATTTCCTGTCATCTTCCCTCAGCGCGTGGCTGCTGGGGGTTGGGGGGGGACCCATTGGGGAAGTGAAAATGCCTTAGTATTTTGTCTCCTAAAAACCCAGTCTCTTACACACTTCCCTAGAGGCTGCATCAGCTGTTCCTAATGCACCAAAACTTCTCATCTCACAAAAATCTTGCAATTTAGAGATGGGAGAGCTCTTAGCAGCTTCACCTTCCGCACAAGAACTCTCTCAAGGCAGTAATGTTGGCTCAGTGACTCACAAAGATGTCCTGTGTCAAGGAAGTACATGGGTTTGCAGGACCACAGTCCAATCCCAACCTTACAAGGCACCCGAGAACTCATCTACACCCTACAGTCAGCCAAGACCAGCCTTGGCATCATTTAACCAATTTCTTTAAAAGATGATACCTATCCCCTGCTTAGCGCTGTGCACACAAGTGGGCAGTCTGCACGGAAAAGTGAGCTAAAGACCATGCCGACGATGTCTTGCTTTGTGTAGTGTTCTATGATTTTCCATATCACAATTGCATGTACAGAGTCCCACCTCACAGCCTCATTCATGGTAGAGCTAAAAAGGGGAGCAAGTGGTCCTGTCCCCCCAGGTCGTGTCCCATATGCCCTCAGAGAGGAACACTGTTGTTACTCCAATTTTACAGGTACACAGCACCTGGCGGCCTGCCAGGGGCCGCACATACCAGCGCCCTACAGATGTTTAACTCAACTTCCTGACTCCTGTCTACCGCACTTCCCTGCGCAGCTATGGGAAATGGAACACAACCTCAAACTGAAAGATTAATAGGACACATCAAGAACCTGTAAATCAAAGTGCAAAGAAAGCATGGTAAATACAGCACAAAAATACATCAGTAATCCCAACAAATGTCAGTGGATTAAACTTGCCAATTAAAATACAGAGACTCACACTGGAAACTCAAAGTGCGTGTGGTCTCTTTCCACAGCCTGTCCTGGAAAACACATCTACCTGTTCAGAAACTAACAGAGATTTAAATTAAAAAGACCGCTCTATTATGTATAAAGATGTATCTGCCCACAGGCACGTGCATGCAGACGTGTGAGTGCACGCGTGCATTGCACCCAGCGTTGCCATGACAGAAAACGCTTTAGCACAAAACCTTGAAACCCCCGAGGGCTGGTCGCCAAAGCAAGAAAGAGAGAAATGAAGCAAAGAACATATTCGATTCCAAGTGGAAGGCACAGCACTATAAATATTTCAATTTAGAAACAGATAACATTATAAGGACTCTGTTTCTCCCTTCCGCACAGAACACGCACTTCCAAGCACCTGACATCAAAAACCAGAGAACACGAATCGGCTCATCCGAAAGCCAGCTGCCGCCTTCCGTGGCGGGAACGTGGCCTGCCTCGCTGCTTGGAGCTGCACGGAGGCAGTAAAAATCAATGTTTCCATTTGTGGCCCATCAAAACAGCTCTCTTCCTACCAATTAGGGGATGTACAATTTTTAGGTTCTTTTATTATCAGAACACGCCAACTCCTGGCAATACAGAAATCCCATTAAAAGCCAGGCAGCTTATTTATCTCAAGAAATCTGATCTGCTGCTGCGGCAATGGTAAGAAATAGAAAGCAAAGAAATGAGAAATATCATTTGGAGCCTTCGATGTTGTAAGTCATCACACAACCACGGTTACACAATCAAGCACCCGTCTCTGAAATTCCTAGTTTACAGTCTCTTCCCTTAATAATAAAAAAAAATGTTCTGAAAGGGGGGGAAAAAACGTAATTCCAGCTTTATCTACTACTACAACTCTCGAGACAGTAAGTTAGATTCAGCACTACGCCTGTGCTACGTTACTTAACACACACAATTTAATAGACATATTTAAATTATCCTCTTGTTATTTTTTTTTTTGGCCATATATACTTGGCAGCACTTTCCATAATAGCTCGTCTAATGCACAACTGGAACCACAAACATTACAACGCATTTGATCTCTTTAAATCTGGTACATCCTGTCGACTCACGAGTAGATAAATCAGAATGTCAACTCTTGGGTTTTTATAAGGCAAAAACCCATAAAGTCATCCAAGAGCATAAATCTGTTTTAAGGAACTGTCACCTCCCTTGCCGCCAGCTACTAATGGGAAGGCAGAGCGACTGCAGAGAAAGGGGTGGGAGAGGAGAGGTGGCAAACGTGGGGACCTCGTCATCCGGGGTCCCATGGGACCACACGGCCGGCCATTCTGACCCTCAGAAAGCTAGAGGGAGAAAACTCAGGGGTCTGAAGAAGTTTTGGGGAGCAGAATTCTCCTGACAATGCAGTCCTCCATTGGGACTATTACAACTGGGGCCCTCCAGAACAGGCAGTCCACAATAGGGAAGAGAAGTAAATGGGATTATTTTTTCACTTGCAGATGAGAACACTGGGGCTGGAATTGGGGGGCGGGTCACCCACAGCCATGGGAGGCGCTGAACCCTTAAGTCCTTCCCACAGACCCTAGGGACTGCTGGAC
The DNA here is from genome assembly GCA_019455555.1 of Galemys pyrenaicus. Classification (NCBI taxonomy): domain Eukaryota; kingdom Metazoa; phylum Chordata; class Mammalia; order Eulipotyphla; family Talpidae; genus Galemys; species Galemys pyrenaicus. The sequence goes on along the minus strand of JAGFMF010011775.1, from coordinate 2,143,045 downwards.
CCCAGGTCCTCCAGGGTCCGAGAGGTGGAAGTTCTAGGGACAGAATAAAGGTCCAGTCCTCTCGGGAGCACTCTGGGGTCTTCTGCTTGCGGCCCCAACCTGAGCGGCTACCGGTAAGGCCCTGGGGCCACATGAGTGAAGCCTCCCTACTGCGCTGGTTGACCCAGCTCCAGCTGGTCGCGGTGGCCCTGCCTGTCCCACATCCTCTCTAGCCCAGCCCCAGATGCCCGCTCAGGGACAGCCTGAGCGAGCGTGGAGAGGTGCAGTCCAGAAGCCGCCACCAGCCCCGTCTGAGTCCCTATCCCAAGCGCTGCCTGGACCTCCCAGCACAGTGCCCCCCGGGTCAGAGCTAGCGCTGACCTGCTGATCTGCAAGTTCCCTGGTCCAGGGGAGCAAGGTCCGTGCTCTTCTTTTCTACAAAGGCTTCCTGGTCTGGGAAAGACTCTCCCAAACAAGCAGCACCTTCCCTCCAGCCCAACCAGGCCCCCCGGGGGCTACCTAGAGCAGCCTGAAGCAACTTGGAACCAGGCCCTGCCCTTGGGGCCAGGTGCATGGAAAAGAAAGTGAACTGGAGCCTGGCTCTTCGCCCACTGTCAAAGCCCCCACTCCTGGCCTCCGCTCCACCGGGACAACTCAGACCCCAGCTGCAGGGAGCACCTGCTGTGCCAGCCAGGTACCCCTGGGCCTAGGCACCCACACATCGCAGGGAAGGAAATGAAGATGACGGAGCTTGGGGGAGGCCACGGTAGCAGGTCTCAAGCACAGTTATGCCTGACTCAACCCCTACCACCTGGTGTCCCACAGCAGAGACCCAGCCCCAAACAGCCAAGCATCCAGGATTTGCAGACCCCTCCGAAGCCACATGCACCATCCTCGTCCCGGCAAGGTCTGGCCGTGGTCCAGCCAGGGCTCTGCTGACCTCTGATATGGCTCTTCTCCTCGGCCACACAGACCTTCAACCCTTGAACTGCAAGTCTGTCACACCCTGGGCTTCTCGCTCCTGTCCCCTGTAACTCTTCACCCCCAAGGGGCACCCACTGGCCTAAGCACCAGTGTCAAGCAGGCCCCTTCCCTTTGCTGGGTGCACGTGTTACTGGGTACCCACACTTCTGCAGGCTGTGACGAAATGTACCCACACCTGCCCTTTGCAGTGAGATGCAACCCCCCTTCAAGAAGAGCTCGAGGCCCTTCCACCGTCCCCCTGGCTGGACGGCCTCCGACTCCCTCGTCACTGGAACACAGCAGCGACGTTCCCGGACTCCTGAGCCCATGTCAGAGTCCGGCCTGCAGTTTGCCCGGCGCCCCTGGTCTCTCGGGACACGACACTGAGGAACCCAGGGGCCACACTACGAGAAGCCCAAGTCTAGGGAGAGAGTGTGGGTGCTCCAGAGGAGCCCCAGGAGCCCAGCACCAACCACCAGGCCCGGAGTCACATTCAGGACGTCCAACCCAGCCGAGCCCTCAAATGCCGGCCCACGACCACCATCTGACCACAAACGGACAAGAGCCCGCCAGCCTAGTAGTCAGCCTGCAGATCTGTGCACAACAAGTAACTGTTGCTTTAGGGCTCGAGTTGGGGGTGCTACATAGTTGGAACATTCCCCACCAGACCGTCCAAGCTCCATGAAGGTGGGGTTATGTCTGGTGGTTTTGCTCTATATGCCTCCCCAGCCCCTGGGCAGAGGGACACAGGGGGGGGGGGTGCACCTCTGTAAACCTTGAATAACTGAATAAATTGGTTTCAAAGAAATAAGTCTTTGAGTGCCAGCACAGGTGGGGGGCAGGACGAGGGATATGGTCCCCGCTACTTACTGCCCGTCGGTATCAGGGTCGCCATCTGAGAACGTCAGGAAAGTCCAATGCTTGCGGCCCCACTGGTTCCACCCACATGCGCCCTGTCCCTCCAGTTCATCCTCACCACAGGAGGAAGAGAGCACACACCGATGGGCCCCTACACCTCACCCGAACACCCCAGCCCTGAGCCCAGAACAAGGGCTTAGGGGACTTTCTACTTAAAGAAACAGTAACAAAGCCACTTTAGTCATTTTCCATTAGAAAGCAGTGAACCTGTTCACTGCCCTTGAAAAAGAGTTTTCATTCAAGATGAGACCCCAAGGACGAGGGGACCTGCAGAAAGGCACATAGGGAGGAATGTTCAGCAGGAAACGTGGGAGACAGGCAGCAGAGATCTCATGGGGTGGAGGGGTGGGAGGGTAGCTCTGCTCCCCACGGCGCCCCACACCTAGTGCAGCCGGAGCTGTGCAAGACTGCCTCACCCATTCCGTCTTCACAGGGACCTGTGTGGCAGGCACTGGGTAGGCCCCTTGCAGATGGGGAAACCGAAGCTCAGGATCACATGAAGCTCACACCCTAGGAAGCGCGGACTCTGGATTTGAACCCAGGGCTTCTAACTACAGCTCTCCACTCTTAACCAGTACGCTCTGAAGCAGGAGGACAAAAGGGGACGCCTGCAAAAGGGCTGAGTCCCAAAGGGACAGCTGGCTGAGTCCAGTACCGGGAACAAGGGGAAGGGGGAGGCCCCAGGCAGCCAGGTCTAAGAACAGGACATGCCCACCTCTCGGCAAGGCGTCTGGAGCTCCCGAGCCAGGGCTGGGGCTCACGCTCCGGAGGGCCAGCTGAGAGCAGCGCAGCCTGCGTGAGTCTGAGACCCTCACCAGGAAGGCTGCCTCTTGCCCTTCCTGGGAGAGCCCACGGGGGTCACCTGGCTGGCAGGGAGCCCTAAGAACCAACGGGGGCCCCACATCTGGGGCCCCAGGAGTTGTGTGCCTATCCAGGACGTGGAACAGAGTGTGAGAAGCAGGAGAAACCCCAGCGCCAACAGTCGCACAGGCTCACCCATGCCTGCCTGCCTTCCCCCAGACACCACACACCTCCCACGTGCCAGGCACAACACGCGTGCGTCTGCTGCAGCTACAGGCTTCTCCGGGCCCCTCATCCTAGTGGCCTCAAAGTCCATACAAATGGGTCCAGAATGCTGCTCAGTAACTGCAGGGTGAGTGGACATGCGGGCAGGTGAACACATGGCTGCCAAGGGCAGGCGCAGGTGGTAAAGCCCGTGCCATAGCCGGGTGGGTGAGAGGGTCCTGTCTTAGCTCTGGTCCCCTCCTCCCATGCCACAAGCGGCCTTGAGCAAGTCACTTTTCCTGCCCGATTCTTCCTTCCTATGTCAAAAGTGGAGGTGAGAATCACCTGGAAGGACGGCCATCAATTTTTGCGGGCACCGGGAGGCTGCAGCAGAGCAGGGAGGGAAGGAGGCTTGGCGAAGACACAGCAAGGCGCAGGCGAGCAGAGAGAGGAGAGAAGGCCAGCAACGGGAGGCGGGGGACTCCATCCCTGGAGGCCTGCAAGTGCTGGGAAGAGGTCCCGCTTCTTATTTCTTCTCCCCATTAGACGCTGACAGGAGACTGTGCCATCCACCTCCACAGAAATCAGAACTACCAGGGAATTCCAGGAGCATCCAAGGTTTGCTCCGGGAGCCAAACCAGCCAGGAAGCACCGGGGCTGCGAGTAGAGTCCAGGGGTTGATGGAACCAAGTTCTTACAATAAAAGGTTCTTAAACAACGACACGGACAAGCAGCAGGCAGCTGGGGTCACGTTTCAGGGACTGCCAGAATGACAGCGAAAGCGTAGGAAGGAATGGGATGCTGCAGCCAGTCTGCCTGGGTTCAAATCCACGTGCCACCACCGGGCAGCTGGGGGACCTTGGACAAGTTAGTGTCTGAGAAGAACTTAATGACAATAATCTATTCAGTGAGGCAACATGTACAAAGCCCAGTGCCTGGCCACAGCAAGACTTGAGAAGACGGTCACCATGACTGCTGCTCTCACTCAAGACAACACAGGCAGCTGCCTGATCTGGACAAGAGCTGGAGACGCCATACCCCCAGGGGGTGTGGCAGGAGGCCTCTAGGCACCCCAGGATGGAGAGTGTCCAGGAACGGGGCCCCTTGAAAAGCACAGAGATGGCTGCACACAGAAACATTCACAGGGCCGGGAGAGGAAAGTCCTGGCCCGGAGGCCCCTGCCCCTGCCATGCTGTGCGGCCCTAAGTGACGAGCCCACCTCCCCGGGACACAGCCTGACCTCCGCGTGGTCGTGCCTGCCAGGCCGGGGGTGATGCAGATGTGTTCTCTATGGCCACCAGCCCACTTCTCCTGCCGTGCCCCCTGGAGGTAGCGGAGGGCTCCGGAAGAGGCCTGTTGTCGCCAACGCGGCAAGCGTTGTTTCAGCAAAGAAGACATACTGCATCCTAACAGCCCGCGTGTTTCCTGCAAAAGGTTTCCCCAACCACACGCTCCGGGGCCAGAGCACAGGGTGCTTCAGCTGAGCTGGGGCGCTGCTAACAGAGAAAGCCATGTCTGTGTGAGCACTGTCCCGCGCACACCTGTGCGGCGGGAGCTGGGCGAGGGAGCTGCCAGCCCGTTGGACACTCTGCCTGTGCATCCATTGCTGGCCCCAAGTTCCGAGAGGCAGCCACTATTTACCTTCAGGTTTAAAATATTTGCAGTGCAGGCAGCAGGGTAACATTTAGCACTCAAGCTAAAGGGTCCCCTTAGCAGCAGAGCCGTAGGCAAATATTTTAACATAATTTGCTGTCCAAGTTTCACTTCTTAAATAAGGAAGCAACTTCTGGATGGGTGCCTGGGGAGGGGGCGGGCCTGCGGTTCCCCGTTGGTCCTGGCAGCTCTCTGGATAGAATTTCAAAGCCACCGTCAGTCCAATGCCAGACCTGCCCCGGCTGCCTCACCCAGGCCTGGCCCATCCTGGCTGATGTTGCAGACCGGGCACTGGGCATCCCTCTCCTCGGCCACGCGGACCAGGAATTCCTGAACCCGAGGCCAAAATGACCAGAACCCTAAAGGCGATGGCTTCCCTCAGCCCAGAGCTCCCCACCATTTGCATCCTTCACCCAGTGAGCCACAGCCAGTGAAGAAGTCACTCTGCGTTATTTCACAGACGGTGAAACTGAGCGCGGCTGCGTGAGACGGTCACGCAGGTGCTTGGATCACGAATGGACACAGCTCACAGTGCCGACGTCAGTCACATGGGCTGGGGAGGGGCAGTTCCCCCACCCGAGGGACTGGAACCTGTTCAAATCCCCCACATAGTCACTTTATGAAGTGGCTATGGAGCCCAGTACAGACACACGAGCAGGTCTTTTTTAATAGGAAATCCATATTTCTATGTGAAATCTCTGGATTTTTAAATGTTGGCATCAAGTTCCAAGAAATGTGGCGTGGATCAAACAATCAGTCTCGGAGGGCTGGGTCCAGCCGGGGGAGCACACACTGCAGGTCTTCTCATAGGGTGTGTCCGGCAAGAGCCACCGAGCCCCTAGCGCCCAGGGCGTCCTGCTTATTCCTCACCAGACAGCGAGGTCAGCTGGGCGTGATGTGATGCAAGTGTCGCTTCTTTGGAAAGTTAGGGCTTAGGTTCAAGTGCACTCCCGTGTGACCTTGGTTACTTAGACTTCTGGACCTCAGTCACCCTACCTAGAAAATGAAGATGCTATCACCACCCCCTACTCAGGCTGTAGTTCCCCTTGGGGACCGTTTTCCAGGTGACCCCATCTCTGCCACCCCAGCCCTGGTTGTCAATAAGCTCCCCAAAAGCTGCTGCCATATTAGACACAAACAGATCATCAGGCAGTCAACAAACACTCTGTGAGCACACACTGTGTCAGCTGCCCTTCCAGGGGCTGCAGGGATTCCAAAGAACAAAGCCCCACAGGGCTGGTTTTCTGTCCCAGCACCCTGTCTCCTATGGCTGCCCACGATAACCTGATGAACAAGTGCCCCATTCCTACCCGGGGTGTTCAAGCACTGAGTCCAACGCACAAAAGCAGAGAGAGATCTCAGCTTTCCAAGTCGAGACTCCCTACCACAAAGGGTAAGCAAGGAGCAGAAGGAAAACAACGGTAGGTGGGAGGGAGGGACGGAGAGAGGAGGAAGGGGGGAGAAGAAGGAATCACAAACCCCCCACCAAAAGGGAAAAAATTGTGTTTTCCCACCAAGTTGTTAATGGCGTCGCTCCTCCAAACCTCACCATCTTAATAAAACTGATCTCGCCACATGCAGTAATGAAGAACAGTCGGACAAAGCCACCCTGGAACCATGAAAATTGTGCGCTGTTACCTCCTCCTGACCTCCCGAGACTGTGACCGCGCTGGCCTCGCCTCGCTGTCATGTTTGCCACTGACGGACGCCGGGAAGGGGAGACGGCGGGGCCGGGGAGGCCGGCGGGCAGCACGAGGAGCTCGATAAATCCAGCTAATTTGTGACCTGGCACTCCTAATGGCTCCCGGGTCGGGAGCAGAACTCAAGGCGGGGATGCTGTGGGGCACAAATCACCCCCTTGTGGCCGCTGCAGAAAAAGGAGCCCCATGGGGGAAGAGAAGCCCCAGAGAGAGAATCAGTGGCCGAAGGCAGACAGAGCCTGGAGCCTGGGGCCACATGGGGGTCACTGGGGGACCCGTAGGTGGTGCCCTCTCTGGAGCAGAGGCCCCACTGTAAATTAAGGCTTGGGCCAGGAGTGACATCTTGGTGTCAGGAGCAGGCCCAAGGCCAGCGTGTTAGCTCACCTCTGTAAGCTACGACGTGGGGCCCCACGGAGCGGGGCATCATAGAGCTGCTTCACTGTGAAGCTGCAAAAGCTGTGCAAAAGTCTGTCAACTGCTCCTGCAGACCAGGCCTCAGCTGAGTGAACCCTCACCCCACGAGGTCAGCTCCCCCATGGAGACCGGGGCTGCCGCGGCTCTCCTCGCTGCCATCACAACCATGCTGGGAGCCTCCTCTGCAGATGCCCCGCTGTCCCCTGAGCGCGTGAGCCTCGGCGTGTGCTCACCTCGCTCCCCTGGCAGCCCAGCACCCAGCACAGAGCCTGGCACACAGCAGGCGTTCAGTGACTATCCGCTGAGTGAATGAGGCAGTCTGGAAGGTCCAGCCGCAGGTCTGCTGGTCTCTGGAAAAGAGCGAAGCCAGGACAGGACCCTGGTCCTGCCGCTGCCCCCAGACACTGGCGCCCCGGGTCCCGAGGGGCCACCCACCTGGACTCACGGCCGCTGTTGTGACCAGAGGCTGGGAAGGCCTGAGGGGCCAGGACTCCACTTCCTCCAGGCACAGTGGAGGGGCCGTGTGAAGCCTTTTAAAACTCACAAGTGGGGCCTCCCTGGTGCAGCGGGTTGAGCACCGCACCATGAAGCATCCACAGCACAGCAGCACGAGTTCGATCCCCGGACAGGGAGCAGACCCACATGGCGCAGCAGACCTCTCCTGCCTCGCCCTCTGCTCCCCTCAGGAGTGTATTTCACTCAGTCTGCCTGTTCTGCTTCCCGCTCTGTCTCTGGTGGATCCTCTCACCTCCCGCGCCTCTGGCCTGTCTCCCAGTTCTCGTACGCATAAATAAATAAATCTTTTTAAAAATAATAATAAAATAAATTTTTTAAAAAAACCTCACAAGTGGCCGGGCACGGAGACAGCGCAGTGTGCGTGCTCCCGGGAGCCCCGAGGCAGTGCCTGGAGAAAAGGCAGTGTGTCTGAGGGAGCGGTCTGCGCCTGGCACTGCTGCCAGGGGACTCAGGGCCGCACACTGGCCCTACTGGCCCACCCAAGCACCCACCGTGGGAGGACAGAGGCTGAGCCCCCCATAAGGGCCTATGCAGGCACTGGGCATCTTCCAGAGACCCGGGGTGTCCCCTACACAACCCCCTCCAGCCAGCTTTCTACTGATTTGCCTCAGTGCCCAAGAAGTGGCATCCTGCAAGTGGGCTGCAGAGTGTTCTGAAGTTTCCCGAAACTGAGCAGCGGAACAATGCCAACCGCCCAGACAGCACATTTGAGGGTCTCAGCACAAACACAGTCACCCGCCAGCTGTGTGCCCCTCGCAGGGAGTGGGCTTACAGGGGAGTCCTGAACCCCCATCCAGCAGGGAGAGCAAGGCCTCCCTGGTGCCTAGGACCCACAGAGACGCATTTCCGCACCCTGAGGATTAACCACAAGGCAAAGATCAAGTGGGCAGCGGGATGGAAACTTCCAGGCCGCCCCCAGGGGCCTAGCCGCCCCCACCGTGATGGCCAATATCTGCGTGATCTATATGCACACACACACCTATACCCCACTCACCACCCCCGGCTCATCCTCAAACCGTCACTTAACTCAGATTTCAAACTGCTCGCGATGTGCTTTAGTCAACATGAAGCAGAAACCTTTTATTAAATGCTGCTAATTTTTTATTGATCACACTGTGAATCATTTCATTTTCCATTACCGCAAATGTCTCCTATCAGGGCTCCACCACTGCACTTCTTTATTCCGTCTCAAGCAACTTGTCACTTTTAATCAGTTTTCAGTTTCCGTGTTGCTCAAAAATTGGAATCGGGTTGTCTGTATCATTATTGCTTTTGCTTAAAAAAAAAAAAGTTTCCATATAGGAAAGGTTATTATACTTGGAATAAATAAGCATGAATCAAATTCAAATGAAATTCCTCCTTGACTCTAACCAATTTTAGCATTAGCTTTTATAATTTTTTTAGGTTTATTTTCACGGAAAGACTGTTCATAATTATTGCTCGTTGCTCTCCCAAAACACTTATGTTACTAAAGTGTGAAATGTCTTCTAACACAAAGACAGATCTCTGGGAAGTAATTACAGAAATGCATTCAGGGGCAATAATTCTATATTAGCTGTCAGCAGCAGACACCCTCTGAAAGGCACTTGTTATGAAGGAATTATTTGTGTTACCGTTGAAGGCATGGCAGGCAAGCCCACGCTGAAACACTGGGCCGAGCAGAAGCACGGGCTCCCTCATCAAGGGTCAAATTAAGTTTAAATCATTACCTTGAAGCCAAGCAAGCGCGTACCTGACTGTCTATTGTGGAGACGGTTTTGAGACGCACTCAAGCACAACGTGGTCTTCCCGTTCCCAGCGTGGCGCAATTACCTTGAGTCTCAAAAGGATTCTGCCAGGAGCTTGTCACAATAGGGAGAGAGGAGGTGGCAGGGTGTCTATTAAATGCTAACTCATGTCACCAAACAGAATTTTCAAGAATTATAAATTGCCGAGATGCCTCACAGCTGACCCCCTTGCGTTAAGAAGAGCCCAGAATATTACCAGGAACATGCAAGAATTAGCATCAAAGGCAAGAAAGGAGTCTCAGAGGGGAGCCCGCCAGGACAGATCCGAGAGCACGGGACACAGCGGACTTTCTCCTTGCCCCGCAGGAGGCCCAGCTGGGAGGCAGGCAGGACCCAGGGACATGTGGACACCGCAGCGCAGGGTCTGAAGAGATGCCCGCATCATTTCCTGGACTGTGTCCCTAACTCTGGGCAGGGCCTCCAGCCAGTCCCATCTCTTCATGTACCCAAGCCTCAGTTTCCCCGCATGTAGCAAGACCCTGCAGTAACCTTGTATAGTGGGTATTAGATGACAGACTAGAAACAGAGGTGGTACCACATCAGCCCCCCTTGTCCTGGGCCTGTTCTCCCCTGTCACACACCACGAGTCAGTAAAGGAACCAGCTGGCCTCTAACAGTGGAGAGAAAGAGGGAGAGAGGAGTATCCTCCTGGATCCAACAGGTTCCCCAGATTCCTCGGGGGCATCTGCTGAGACCACACCCCCACCCCCAAGGTTCAGTTTCCCCATTTCTAAAAAGAATGAGCTGAAGACCACAGCCCTGGCCTGGACACATAGACCAGAGTGAACCCTAGCCCCGGGCTTCTCTCGGCGGCTTGTCCGCTGGAGTTTCTGAACAGACATGGCTTTCTAAGAAGTCTCACGGCAAGAGCAACTTCCCATGCCAGGGATCAGGCTACCCTGGGCAGTGCGCTGGTCACTGTCCTGCCCCCAGCCAGCCCCTGGCCAGCGCTCCCTCCCCAGCCCTCTCAAGCCTCCCTTGGAGCTGGCCCCACCTCCACACTCTGGGGCCGGGCCCATGACTCGGGCATGGCCAACCAGGGTAGACGTGTGACCCAGGTGGGGCTACTGAGACGCAACTCTGTCACTCTCTGGACTCTCTGGACCCACAGTGCGCTACAGCGGCGGTGGCGGAGAGAGGAAGTGACAGAGCATGCGCCGGCTATCAGTCCACGAGGAGGTTTACATGCCAGAGAATCCCTGAGGGTTCACTGTGAGACTGCCACCCCCAGGATCATCTGTAATCACCCCCCCTTCCACGGACAGGAGACGGACAGATGAACTGCGGTACAGTGACAGAGTGGACCCCCGTGAGCAATTGAAACCAGTAAGACAGAGCAGCAGGTGTCAGCAAGGGCTAATCTTCCGAACGTAACACCAGAGGAGGGGAAAAGCAGCTGCTAAAGATAAGCTACGGTAATGAGGTAGGACAGGACACTCAGAACGTGTAAGGCAAGCACAGCAGGTGCACTGGCGTCATTCGCCCGTGCTCCAAGAAGAAAGGCAGCCATGGGGACCATGCACGCCAAGCCCCGGGACAGGAAGGGGGCGTCTGGGAGCCCCGCAGGTGGGTGGGTGGGTGGTCATTACTCTCTTTTACATATCTGGAATACTTTGTGATTTAAAAAAAAATCTATGGCTGAGTCACCAAAAACTTTAAATGATAAAAGTTTTTAAAAGAATGATAAATGAATTGGGGACTTTTTACCTGGAGAAGGTGCCCTAGAAAGGAACCAATTCAAGTCACAGCTTTTTCAGGATCTAAGACCCGAGGTGCTGATTATCCCCAGGTCACACGGCAGGGCGGTGGGGCAGGAGGCATCCTCAGCACCCTTGGGCCAGCATCCATGCCCGTCCTCCCAGGGCCCCTGGGGATGGGCAGCCACGAGCAGAGGAAGGAGGGGCGCGCCTAGCTTCTGGAGGAAAAGAGCCGCAGTACCTAAGGCCCCTACTCTGCCAGGACAGGGACTCTGGTCTGCTTTGTTCGCTGTGGAATCCCAGCACCCAGAACGGTGTCTGGCACATAGTAGGTGCACAATTACACCTGCTGAGTGAATGAATTAATGAACAAACGAAGACGGCGACGAATCAGCCATGTTCGTGTCCCTTCCTTCGAGCAGCCCCTCTCTGCCGGACAGGACCAAGTTAGTTGTTTTACACGAATGCAGATTTTCCACCTTCTGGTCTTTGAAACCAACAAACAAAAAAAATCAATGCTGCAACTCCAACTTCTCACCAATTTCTTAACCCTCCTGTGGGTAGGCTGAGATTGTGAGTCACGGCTGAGTCTGGAAAACCACCTTTGGGGAGATGAGAATGGAAAAGTCTAATTTAAGGAGGAGCCAGGTACTGCCTAGAATGCATCCCTGGCCTCCTTCCATGTGTGCACATCAAATGGAAAAAATTACTCGAACTCTCTCCCTAGGAGAGCGTCTGATGGCTCGGCCGACAGAATGGAGCCGGTTGCTAAGGAATCACACCAGACAATGTCAGATGATCACTTGCTACCAGCAAGATATGGCCAGGGTCAGAGTTCAGAACGGTTTCTGGAAATCTCTCCAACAGGCCCCCTCTCTGTGCAAGGAGAGGAAGAATAAGAGCCATCTCGCCGGCTACCCCGGTGACGCCATACCACGAGGCAGGTGCATGTCCAGTCTCAGTTACAGATGGGGACACCGAGGCCCAGGGAGGGTAGGTCACACCACGAGGTGTGGGCAGAGCAGGCATCACAATCTCCGAGAAACCCGCGCGTTTTCTGAGCCTGGAGGTGCTCCCCTGGAGTATCAGGTGTTGAGACCCTTTGGGCTCACCCCTCTAGTGCAGAAAAGGGTCAACAGTGAAGTCCGGGCCAAAGACAAGACAGAATGACCACAGCGGCAACCGTCCCACATGGACAGGGCCAAGCGTCCACTGGGGCCCAGGTGCCAGCCTGGCTCTCAGCATTAAAAAGAGAGATGAGGCAGATGGAGCGCCACCTCCTTCTCAAGCCAAGACCCGCCCCAGAAGGGGCGACGGCACCGAGGTCCACTTCACTCCCTGAGCCCACATGGGCCCCAGGGAATGAGGTTCGTGGAGAGCGGGGCACCCGGACACGCCCAGCTTCCCAGACTTCCAGCACAACCATCAGGGGTAGCCCAGCTTACGCCCCAGAACTGCTTCCCAACATCTGAACACCTTTCTTTCCCGTAAAGATGAAAAGCTCAACTCATTTCTGGGTACAAAGATCGTAACTGACGTCGAAGAGACAAACCACACAGACAAGTGCAAAGAACACGGGAAAATCACCTGAAACCTCGCTGCCCAGAGGCCTGCGCTGCGGCCGCTCGGAGGACGCTCCCGACACGAAGCCACTGTCCGGCAGGGCCGCGCGCTGGCGTGTAACCTTTCTACACCTTGTTCCATTCAGCCCTGCGCCTGGGTGCTCTCCTCCAGGGATGATATTTTAGGGGCTGCCTTTACAGCTTCATCTAGAGGAAAATTTCATGGTCCAAACACCACCCCCCAGTTAAGCACGAACAGCGGCCAGCCACGGTCCGAAGGGATAGGGACTGTTCTGTCTTAGAAAAGGTTTCCCAGCTCCTGGGATGGCAGAGCCACATCTGCATTAGTGAGACGCCCCACAGACCGTGGGCAGGTTTCTGGGGGTCAAAGGACCACTTGGCTCAGCACAACTGGAGGTGATAACGCACCCCCTCTGAATGTGGGCCCAGGAGTGTCTTTAACAAGCCTCACTATCCGCCCTTAAAGACTGTCCTAGTGTCTTTTAAAAAGACAAAAACCATGCATGATTCTCGAACACAATTTTCTACTCTCTACACTGGACCGAAAAGCCCCAAGAAAAAGAGCTGCCTCAAGCACGAGAAGTTTGGCCTCCTCTCCTCCAGCTTCGAAGCCCAGGACTTCTCAGTCCATCTGTCCAGAGGGCACCGGGCCACGCGCTAGACAGTTTGGGCAGCTAACTACACCCTCGGCCCACAGTCCCCTCTTCGGCCGTCCCCGCACGTGCACACGCACACACCTGCACACGCGCACACCTGCACACGCGCACACCTGCACACGCGCACACCTGCACACGCACCCGCACTACCGTCCCCTGCCTGCCTGCTCGGGGGAGGTCAAGTCAGGCCCCTCCTCATGTCCAGTGACCCCAGGGAGAGCTCCCACTCTGGGGATTCTCGGTCGCTTCCTCTCCTCCTTTCTCCACCAAGAGCCAAGCAGGGGTTCCCCTTCCCAGACGTGACACTGGGATTCTTCTCGGGTTTTGTCACCAAGAACTACACATAGGGCCCACCCTCCAGGGGCCAAGTCAGGAGGGTTTCCAGGAAGCCCCTGCATTCTTCTGTCCTGGGGGGAACACAGGTGGGAAAAGTAAGCTGGATGTTTCTGGGAATCAGGCTACTCTGGGAGACCCGCCCCTCTCTGCCAGCTGCCAGTTCTGAATCACAGAGGATGGGAGGCCCTGGGATGGGGGGCCGTAAATAAACGAGACTTCCCCATGTGTTCATGGACATCTCCTGGCCCCTGTGATGCCTTGCGGGGGTCCTGGGATACAGCAGGGGAGGAGGGGAGGCTCACCTTCTGGTTGGGGGAAAGCGGGTGGACAGAGGAACAAAGCATTTCTTCTAGAGGTCAGCACTTCACAGGAAATGGGAGAAAGGGTGGGAGGAACCCAGCTTCACTGGGTGGGGACAGTACTCACTGAGCGTGAGCTGGGCTGTGGGGAGCGAGAAGGACCCAGATTAACACAGATAAAAATATCCTGGGGCCTCCCTGGTGGCGCAGCGGGTTGGGCGCCTCACTGTGAAGTATCTGCAGCACAGCAGCACGAGTTCGATCCCCGGCCGGGGGCAGGCGCGGCACGGGGAGGACCCACACGGCACAGCAGACATCTCCTGCCTCACCCGCTACTCCCCTCAGCGGCGTATTTCAATCTATCTGCCTGTTCCGCTTCCCACTCTGTCTCTGGTGAGTTCTCTCACTTCCTGGGCCTCTGGCCTGTACCCCAGGTCTTGTATGCATAAATAAATTTTCAAAAAATATATCCTGAGGCAAAGGAGCAGAGGAACCCGGTGCAGGAGGTTCTGGCCCATCCCAAGGCCCCAAAGAAGGCTGGTGCATGGAGAGCACAGAGGTGGGAGCAAGGGGGAGGCCCAGCATCCGCCATCAGACCCTGAATCACATGGGCCAAGGGAGCGCGGGACGAGTGACGATCTTCCTTGAAGGCAGACATGAGAACTGCAGGCTGAAAAAGGCAGAAGTGACGGCGCACAAGTATGAGGTTGCTTGAGACCTCCAGACTTTGATCCAAGTCGCCCAGTCTTGCTGGCAAACACTTCAGATGTCAGAGTGCCTGTCGGCAGGACAGACCTGGTTCTGTGCCAAGTGGCCCCAGCCCAGGCCAGGAGGTCAGATCTGAGTTTGAACCCTTGAACTGAGGGGACTTCAGGCTTATCGGAGATGAAATTATACCCAAAACCACTCCAAGTGTCTGGAAAGAAACAGCATCTCACACAAGTGCGCACGCACGTGCACACACACACACACACACACATACACACACAGAGCTCTGCCTACTGACATAAGGACATGAACAGCCACGACAGCCCAACTGTGCAAGACAGAGAGGTGCGAGGTTGCCTGGCCGGTGGCACTGCGGTGACAACCTTGGAACTCTCGAGTCACTGAGTTTAGCCTCAGAAGGACAAGTGCCACCCAAGAGGGGCAGTGCAGAGGCCACTACAGAGAACAAGGATCTTAGCCAAGATCCCCAGCAAGGAGAGAGCAAATTAAGAACAGCACAATCATTTCAAGACCCCTAGTCCTGCCCACCCAGACTCACCCAGCTGGGACAAGGTGTTACCCCCCAAATGGAGCTCCTGGAGAACAAAGCTGCACCTGGGGGTTGCAACTGCGGGGCCACATCACTTAGCCCAGGAATCCAAGAGATTGGAGCCCTGGGGCAGCTACACAACCAGGTAGGCATTTGAAACAGGTGGCCCCATCGGTCACCCAGACCCCAGTCAGCAACTGTCGCCCTCCCCCGTCCACCCTCCCCTGCAGCCTGCAGCCCTCCCGCCCAGCCCAAAGCCAGCATAAGCCAGCCCCCGTGAGCAAAGACACTGCAGGGGCCCGAGCAAACTGGAACTGGTACCCACCTCTGAGACAGCATCTTTTCACCAGAGAACACCAGTCCTGGAATCTCCCCCAAACGTCCTGGCCTTTCAAACGCGGAGGGAAGGGAGCAGGAAAACTGTCTGCCACAGGGAGCGGTGCAGGGCCAGCGGCTCGGCTCATCCTGGGAGACCACAGGGCATAAGACCTGACCCCACCAGCCAATTCAGAAGAGAGAGACCTGCGCCGAGTCACTGTGACAAGGGAGAGCGTGGGCTCCACCCCAGGCGAGCAGGAGGCACGTCCCTGCCCACAGCCTGTAACCTGCGTGGTCCTTGGTTAATTATTTAACCCCGAACCTCAGCTTCTTCCGCGGTAAATTGGGAGGACTGCAGCACCGGAGGCAGCGTGAGGATGCACAAGGTAACAGAGAGCCAGCATAAGCCTCACATGTTGTCATCTGCTCAGCAATTCACGTGGGCCTACTGTGTGCTGTGCCAGGCAGAGTCCGAGGGCTGGAGACAAGCAGTCAACAAAACTGACCCAGCCCACTAGGTTAAGGAGGAATAAAATATCACAAAGTCTCAGCTAAACAGAGGCAGGTTTAAAACAGGCTGCGTGGGACAGGATGTGAAGAGAGGGAAAGAGGCATCTTCCGCGAGCGTGGTCAAAAAAGACCTCTCTGGGACCTCTCACCTGAATGTCACAGAGAGGCCAGGTGGGGGAGGTGGGGAAGGGACTTCTAATGCAAGGTCCTGGGGCGGCAGCAGGCCTGGAGGGCTCAGGAATTGAAAGGCGGTGTGAATGCAGTGGGGCCCAAGCAGGGAGGGTTTTAGAAAGCAGGGCCAGAAGTGGGGGCTCTACCCCCTTCCTCTTCAGGGCCGGGCTGTGACACTGTCTAGCACCCCTCATCCCGTCTACTTTAGTTTCTGAAGCACCCGTGACCTGCACGGACTGCTCACAGTCTCCTGACAGCCATGCCAAGTGTCAGCTCCAGGAGGGCCAGGCTCTCCATCCTGGGCCCTGGACTAACTCCCAGCCCCTGGCCGAGGCGAGGTTCTCAGTGGCACATGTTTAAGGAGCTACTGGCACTTGGTAAGTGCTCGTCAACATGAAGGGCAGGAGTTGCACTGACAGGAGATGAGCCTCCCGTCACTGGAGGCATTCAAGCAGAGCCTGGCAGGACACATGCTGGGGGCCTCGGCACCAGGGGGCCCTGGATGATTGGGGCTTCCAGTCTGTCCCCCTCTTAGCCTTGCCAGGTCTGCCCTCTGCTGAGGGCCAGGTGGGGGGACCGGGAGCGTGAGCTCCAGCAGCCGCCTCCATTTCTGAGTCACTAGAGTTTATTATCACCACAAAGTGAGCCCCTTACTCTGCTTAAGAGAGATACAATCATTGTGGGGATGCTGAGGGGTTGGTGGGGCGGAAGGAAAGAAAAACTTTTTTTGCCAACATTGTGCACGGAGTGCCAGGCAGAATGGACTTAAATCCTCCCTCAAAGGCCCCCCTGGGCAGGGCACTTCCTGCAGACAATTGGAACTCAGCCTGTCGGGTTCGACTTCCTTTGTGTTAACTAATTTCTGACTTGGGTTTTCAGCTATTTATTTCTAGAACAATACGCTCGCTGCAACAGTCGTCCAGTGCACAATCTTCTGGCCGTGACTGCGTGCTCTCCCCTGTTTTTCTCCTCGGTAGGAGGGGGCGGGAGGTGTGAAAAGCCATCTAAAAGGGGCGGATGGAGGTGGCTGAGCCCTGTCCCTCCCAAGTGCAAGTCTCATTTTCAGCTCTCTGCAGCCTGAATGCAAGGGAGGACCCCAGTGGGTTCCAGCAGCCCCAAGATTTCGGGACAGGCGAATGACAATGGGGAGGAGGGAAGAGGTCCAGCCCCAAGAAGGAAACCGTCCCCCCACCCAGTAATTAACCGAGGCCCCCAGAACCCTTCCGCCAGTTCTCGCCTGCTTTTTCTTTTTCTGTAATCTTTTTCTAATTTGCCTTGCTGCTTCCTGCTTCCTCCAGGCCACCTTAATTGGAAACTCTTTAGTTCACACGGAAAGTTCCTCTCTGCTCTCTGAGGACACCTATCGAGGGTAGAACCAGGCTCTTCATAATAATTCTTACCAGACATGGCTAATAATGACCCTCTTTCGCTAATGAAAAAAACACACACATGCACACACTGTGGCTGCTGTAATTAAGCTTGTGACGAGTTGAGTTGGAGGGAAATTAGATTTATTTACATGCTGTTCTGTTGCTGATGAAGCACTAGCTATCGGGAAGACTTCTAATTAACCCTCGTTTAGAGGGTGTGCTCTTTTGTGCCTCCTTCCCTCTACGCTCCTTTTGTAAATTGCAATTGGTGAAAAAAATTAAAAATAATAAAAATTAAAATAATAATAATAGTTAGTCATTCTTAGAGTTCTGTTCACTCCAGTAACTCTCTCTCACCCTCCAGTTGTGTTGCCCAGGTACTGACAATAATAAAATGCCCTAAACACGCAGTCAAATCAGTTCATCAGCCAACAGTGTTGCCCAGGGCCTGCCTCTGGCCAGGCCCCGTCCTGGGCATTCAGGGCATCCGAAGTGGAGCCAGAGATAGCCCTGCCTCTGTGGAGCTAGCATGACCGGGAAGGAACTGGGTGAGTGGCCAGCTGAGGCAGAAATTCTGTGGAGAGGCCCTGCTGGAAGCCAGGTTAAGTTTGGGTTTGAGGTGGAGAATCAGGAAGTTGTTGAGGGTTTGGGGATGGGGGTGCAAAGGTGGGTTTAAGCAAGATCAGCTCTGAGCCCACAGAGGTGATTGGAAGGCTTTCATGGCCAGGGGTTCAGACTCGCTGCCCTCTGCCGACCCCCGCTCCGCCGATGTGCGAGCAGCTGTGTCCGGCAAAGGAAGGGCCAGGACGCCACGGCTAGACGCGTATGGCGCAGGCCTGGGTGTGCGTCCTGCAGGCCTGTGTCGTTAGCACCTCCTCCCAGGGGCAGCACGCACTGGCCCAGGCCGTCCACCCCAGGGCCCACAGCAGAGGCTGCCAAATGCACACCGCCCACCAACTTAATAACAGCTGTTTTTTAGGGGTAGGGAAGCCATTTCCTTGAACATATGCCCCCAGTGTCAGAAGTGCTAGACTATGACAGAACACTTGTCTTAGAAACAAGGAGACGGGGTGTCAGACTCCAGAGGCAGCCCCTGCCCGAGATAAGTAACATCGGGCAAGCTCCCCGAGCCCGAGAAGAACAAGGAAGGGGTGACCAGCCGACTCCATGCGCAGCGCCCTCTCTCTGGGTCATCTTTCCCACCAGGTGCGTGACTGACATTCCTACCTACCCCCCCACACCAGCTGAAGCACGGGAAGCCTCAAGATCAAAGGGATCTCAAAGAACACCTGGCCCAGCCCATCTCTTACCTGGAAAAGGCCACTCCCTCCAGCCTCGGACCAGGAGGCTGCAGGGGGCACACCTCCAGGAGAGGGGAGCAGGTGTGCTGGTCGCCACCGCCGGGGCACTGCCAGGCCAGGGAACTTGGTGATGCAGGGAGGGGGCACAAGTGGGGGAAGGGGGACAGCACCCGTCCTGAGTCTGCACACCTGTGGCTGCATAATTACTTGACTCTGCTTCTAAAGCGCAATCTGCTTTCTAAGAGCCCGAGTCCTGCTGGACGTGGCAGTGGCAGCCAGCGCAGCAGCCGTGCTCAGGACAGGCAGGTGGGTCCTCCTTCCCTGTCGCCGACACGCAGGAAACCGCCAGCCCTGCGCTTGGCTTTCATTTTCTTTTAGATTCTACCACCACGCTAGACAAGGAGCCAATTCTCCCTCTTAGACTGTGTAAGGCTGGGCAAGGCACACGTGGCCCCCTGGAGGAGAGACCTAATCCAGCCCTTCTGTATGTTCCATTTCACAAAAAACGCACCTTCCAGCAATGTCTGTGAATAAATGAGGCCAAAAATTTCAACCTCAAAAATCGCATTCTTCTTGGCATTAAATATTACATGGGTTTGAGACACTTGCCACTCATTTAATAACTTGCAATCTCGACACCCCATGTTCTCCTTGGCTTGGAGGTCAGCAACCTTGAAGAACAGCCTTACATACTGTCTCACACAACCGCTCCGCCTTCCCTGCCCCAGGCAGGGGCCCTCGAAGGGTCTGCTAGGTGACCAAGATTGGCGCCCGTCCCCCAGCCCCTGCCAGCCTCTGCCACAGGGATGGCGGCTTTGTCATGCACCTGCTTTAAGCAGGTTCCGGCCCTGAGGAGCCCCGCATGTAGAGGCCCACACAGCCCACACCGAAGAGGAGCGCTGCCTCATTGCCCAGCATTTTAGTGTCACCCATGGCACAATCCCAGAGAAATGGTCTCCCTGAAACTCTAGAATTCACTCCAGTTCTGCAAGTTACTGGGGCTCTTGGGAGGCTGCAAGCCCAGTGTCTGGGTCTGCTGAACGAACGAACGAACGAACGAATGAGTGAACGAACGAGCTACCCTCCTACAAGAGCTTTCGTCTCTAGACCACACTCCAGGAATCAGGAACCGCGCCTGCCTGACTTACCTCTAGTGCTTAAGCCAGGGCTCTGCACACAGTAGGCTCCAGTGTCTTTTTACAAAATAAATGAATGGGAGAACTAGCAAGCAAACAACTGCGCTAGGGATGAGGACACACTGAGGACCAAGCTGCGGTGCTTGCATCACCGACCTGCCTGTCCAGCTATGAGAGGCACAAACCAGGCCATATGATAAGGGCAAAGGCAGAAAACAAGCAGGGGTGATGAGAGCAGGGCCGAGATCTTGCAGGGGGGGGGGGGGTTGGGGAGGGCTTGATTCTTGACAGACAGGCCAGAAAGTCTCACTGGAGGCGGGATGGATCTCACAGCCCCTCTGACTGCTCCCCAAACCACGTGCCATATCTGCTGCTTTCAGCCAAGAGTCAGCTCCTCAAATATCCTGCATCCTGCCACTACACACACACTCACACGCACACACACACTCACACACACTCACACGTGTGTGCACACCAACAAATAAAGCAAGCTTTTTGTCTCCCAAGTACAATGTGAGCTGGGACGAGTAACCTAACCTCTCTGAGGCCTTGGTTCCTCAACAGCAAAGCAGATGACAATCACGGTGCCAGCTGAGAGGGCTGTTGGGGCCTACGTGACAACCCGTGGCAAGTGCTCAGGCGGTGCTGGGCACAACCCCAGGGCATCTTCACTCAGAACCACCAATATTACTGACGGGGGCGGGCCTCGCAGGGAACACACCTGGGCTCATGGTGCGCACGGCCCTCCTTCCACAGGGCCCAAAGGTCTGGGGGACCCTGAGATTCGGTCTCTAACAAGATCCCACAGGAACCTGGTCCAGGGACCACTCTTTGAGTAGCAAACACTTAGCCCAACTGCAGCCGGGTTTCCTTCCTTGTAAAGTGGGAGTGATGAGCGGTGCACAGGTTGCTGCTAGGATTAAGTGGGGCAAAGTGAAGGCACGACCCCTTGCAGTGAGTGCCCAGGAAATGCTACCCCCACACCACTGCTCCCTCCTCTTCTCTCACCCACTGGCTAGCTGCAAACAGCATTTGTCTTTGCACTCCCCAGCCAGGAGCACGGTAACAGGGTTCAAATAAGGTTGAATGACAGAAGGAAGAAATTTCGTATCTAAGGCCCATGCAACAAAGAGTTTGAGGCCAGAAGTGGGGCCAGGGCCCAGACCCCTGGACGTGTGCCAAGAGACCTGTCAATCAAAGTCCTCAGACCTGGTCACACCCCACAAGGGAGTGGCCCAACTAAGGAGATAAGCCTGAAGCAACTGTCTCCCACCAACCCTGGTGGCCAGGACAGAACTCCTGTAGGATCCTGCACAGCCCCCCACGGGCAGCCGGAGCCCCTGTCTTCCCACGCACTCAGGCGGGCAAACCCCACATCCAGACCACGGCCCAAAGCTGCAGGGTCAGGATATTCGCCCAGGGTCAGGCAGGCAGGGAGAAGTAGAGAAGGTGAGCATCCTAGACACTCTTCTAGACTGCCCCTGGCCTGAACCTCATTTTCCGTGGAGGGGTGAGCAAGGGTTCCCCTCTGTCATTCAGGACCCCAAAGGAAGCACCAGTTCACCTGAGGCCCTTCACACCCCCACACACACCCTTCACCCCAGGGAGCGTGTGACCTTTGTGTCTCTTCACCTTCGGCCTGAAAAGCTCACCTGCTTTAGGGAAATGAACTAAGAGCCCACAGCCTCTCCGGCTCTGAAATGAAAATGTCGTTTCCTCTGTTCTAACTTAAATGCCACAAAGTGCCCAAAACACAAGCAAACTGGGCATGGAGGTTTTACAGGAGACGTTCCCAGCACCCGCAGACCCCACGTGCCGCCAGGCACAGGTGGACCCACCCCGACACCATGTCGGCCAATTCCCACCGTCAGATTCCCTTGGAGACCGCGAGCGGGGTGCCGCGTGCTGCTCATCGCCACCGCTGGTTCACGCTTTTCTTTTTAATCTTTGCTTTCCTACAGGCCGGGTCCGATCCAGAACCCATTCCCACCACTGTTTCACTACGGGTGGACACTAGACCACAGCCCAGTTCACCCCATCATCTCCGCTCCACCATTTGTACAGCGACCAGGTAGAAGCCTTTCATTCTACGTGTGGACACGGAGAGCCCAGAGCAGAGCGCCTCTGAGCAGAGCCCTCTAGTAGAGCATCCCTGAGAAGAGCCCCCCAGGAGAGCCCCCCAGCAGACCACCCTGAGCAGAGCCCCCCAGCAGAGCCCCCCAGCAGAGCACCCT
>JAGFMF010011775.1:2017178-2118879 GCA_019455555.1 Galemys pyrenaicus | reverse complement strand
GCCCCCTGAGCAGAGCCCCCCAGCAGAGCACCCGAGCAGAGGGCCCTCTCCCCTCTGCGCCCCTGCGGGCCAGCATCTTCAGGGCCTGGAGGGAGGCAGGAGGCCTGTCTCCGGGACGCCTCTCAGCAAAGCGGGGAAGGCTGGCTGGGATTCTCACTGCCCCTCTCCGGTGCCCGTTTCCAGAGAATGTAAAAGGTCTCAGCCTCTTGCCTGGTGTCCCTTATCTAGGCCAAGACAGAAGAGACCTCACTCTCCAGGCTCCTCCTCACCCACCAGCAGACTGAGCCTCGTGGGCGGGTACTGAAAATGGAGCAAGCACCGCAGGAAACAGCATGGCAGCGCCTCAACACGGAGGCAACCCAAGTCTCCATCGACAAATGGGGTCCGTCCACGCAATGGAGAAGTGTTCAGCCTCAAAAAGGAGGCCGGTCGGACACACACTACAGCGTGGATGAAGCAGGAGTCGGTGTGGGTAAAGTCTCACAGGAGGACACGCAGAGTAGGCGCTCACTTATGGGAGGCAGCTGGCACAGTCAACGTCAGAAAGAAAGCAGAGTGAGGTACCAAGGCCTGGGAGGAGCGGGGACAGCACGTAAATCCCAAGGGAGGGCAACATGCAGGAGGACGCTGAGCCTCCAGCCGGGGAGAAGGGGAGAACGGAAGTTCCTCTTCCGCCGTCATATCTCTGCTCCGGACACCACATCATGCAAGAGAAAGCAACGTGTCGTGGGCCAGAAGACACGCACACGGCCGTCCACCTGCGCCCAGAGAGACCCTCCCAAGTTACACCCGCACCTTCTCGAGTCTTGGAGCCTTCAGAGCAAGCCGCAGGCCCTGAACGCCTGTCTTCCTTCGGCTTCTTGTCAAAGAGGATTTGCACCCCAGAGGATGCAGGAACTCGAGATGCTGCAAGCCTGAGCCTGAGTCCCAGGGAGGTGCCAGCCTCCAGCGAGGACTTGTCTGCAACCACCAGATTCCTCTGCTCTTTGCAATAAGAGCAGCAGCCCCCAGCGCAGCATGCTAAGCTACCCCGCCTGCCAGCTCAGGCTCCTGACGATGATGTTTCCTCCACAAGGCACAGTGAGGCTGTGAGGCACAGACCTCGGGCTCCACTCGCCAGATGAGGAAACTGAGGCTCAGAGAAGTCCAGCCACTGTCAGTTCCTAAGGAGGCAAAGTTGAGACTCAAATCTATGACCTGGCAGACACCAGGGCCTAATTCTTAACCATCAGGCTATGGGGTCCTTCTGAGACACTCAGATAACTGGGGGTACTTCACACCTGGACACCAGGAAAATCTGAGAGAGCAGAACTCAAGAGTGGACCAAGGCTGGGTCAGAAACACAAAGACCAAACCCTCCCTTAGCAATATTCATGCAGCGTTTTCTCAGCACTCGGGTCCAAGAATCTACTTCTTCCAAAGGACAGGGGCAGGGGTTTCCTTGCCACCCACACTGCTAAGAAAAGAAACTAGAGGAATCAGAGAGGGGCATGCACGCAGAAGTCACACGGCGTGTTCCCGGACTGGGGCCAGCGTCCAGCCAGGCCTCAGCCCCAGAGATTCCCAAGGAAGGGGCCGCAGACACAACGTGCCAGAGAGCACCAGGATGCAGGCGGACCGCTCGGGGGTCCACGCAGCCTTCCTGCCAGGCCCCCACACTCTGCCTGCCTGCCAGCCTGACGCTCAGTCCTCTATTTTTCATTGCTAATTAATTTGGATAGAGATGCCTTTAAAACAAGACTTACGTTGGGTCCTCCCCACTGTCTGTGAACCAATTTCATTACAACAGAAACCGTGTTGCCAAAATGAGAAATCCCCTCCTTTTCAGCCCTGTGCCCTTGAAGGCATCTTATTAGAAAAGACCATTTCTTAATTAACATTTTTGATCTTTAATCCATTACACATCCCTCTAATCCTGTTCGGAGGTGCGGCTGGCCCACTTCCGCAGGCTGGCTCTGGGCTGCGCGAGGCTGGCAATTTCAGCGCTGAGGGCTCACGCACAGCTGGGCTCCGCCGTGGACCGTCTGCCGCTCCCAGGCACCACCTCTGGTCCGCCGGCCCCGGGCACACTTCCCGAGCGGAGCCAGGAAGGGGGCTCAGCACGGACACCCGGGATGGGCCAGTCTGCAGACGAGAGTTCATTTCATTAACCCCTGAACCCCATGTCTTCTAGCCCCAAAATGGTTTCAAGCAACGGCTGTAATTTAACAGGTCTGGCTCCCGCCAAGCCTGAGAGCCACTGGAATGGTCTGTCTTCCTTCCCATTTGCACAAAAGTCAAGCAACTGACCACTTCTCAAGGAAAAGCTGGTCCCATCAAGGTCGCAAGGCCCCACTTCGGAGCAGCGGATCCATGCTTCCCGGAAGACTGCCTTCTCCCACGCCACCCCCTCCCTCCCTGAACACCCTCCCGCGTCCTCGCCTCTCCGCACCCCAGCCTTCCTGTTCCACGTGGTGGACGCACACCTCAACTCTTCGTCCACCTGCTCTCAGTGCCGGGGTGGGGGCACTACTTCCACACTTAAGTATCAACGACACACGCACAACACCCCCGTGCATCGCTGGCCCCGCCTCCCCCAGAGACCAGGACCAGGCACTCACGTGGCCACTCCCTATCTAAGGGCATCCCACACTTAGGGCCAAGCCTCCGCTTGATCTGCCGCTGCTGTACGTAGAGCGACTCTGCCTGGACTCCCCACCCCGGAGGAGGGCACCTCCACCACCCAGAGCCCCGCGGACCCCGGCGTTACCCCGCTTCTTCTTTCCTCGGCCCCGACATCCAGTGCAGTGGCAAATTCTGCTGGGCCTACCTCCAAAAGAGATTCCTGGCCATGGCCTGCCCGCATCATCTCTCAGGTGGACGAGGGCATTGGCCGTTCTACCCGGCCCACACTCAGCGAAGGGGGTCCCTGCCTCCTCCCTGCTAAGCTGGCATAGACGCCATGGTGCCCACTATGACTCGAGGCCCTACGTGAGCTGCCGCCTCTGCCTCCCTCCCTCGCCTCCCATGCCTCACCTCTTCCCCTTTGCCCCTGGCTCACTCAACTCCAGCCAGCGACACGCTTCCGTCCACCAGTAAGCCCAGCCCGCGCCCACAGCGGGCGACATCTGGAATGGGAACGTCTGCTCCCATCAGGGAACCCGGACGGCTCCCGCTCTGCTCAAAAGCCCCTCCTCACCACAGAGGGCCCTTGGACCCCTGCACCCCATCCACAAGGCCCTCCTCTCTTCGCCACTCCACCACCGTCCAGCCGACCAACCTCTCAGTGACAACGTAAAACTACCGTCTACTGGGCTGGTGCCAGCCTCCCCACCAGGACGCACCGCAAGGACTGTGTCTTCCACCCAGGCAGCGCCCAGCACTTAGTAGGTCCTCAATGACATCTGAACTGAAAGGAGGAAGCGTGTGGGATCTCAGCAGCGGGCACTCGGGCTCACAGCCCCCTCTAGCTGGCAAGAAGAGGTCCTACAACAGCACTGAGGCTCATCCAGTGGCAGTGGGAAGGTGGTGAGATATTCAGTAGAACTTCCTGGTGATACACTTTCTGAGAAATAGTCCATTGGTGAATAAGAGCACAACTTGGGTTTCACGCTGGGTTACTAGGGGAGGGAAGAAGAGGAAATGGTCCACAGCGGCAGAAGGCTGTGAGCAGTTAGGGAAAAGGCCACACGGGGGTTCGCAGAAAGGACAGGTCCCCAGGAAGCACAACTGGAAGGCTTCACCAAGGGTAGCATGGGGCTGGGCCTCGAAGGACACGCAGCTCTGGAGTATGGGGGGGCAAGGGAAGTAGGCATTCCAGGAGGGGGACGCAGCCCGGGCAAAGGCAGGGGGTTAGAAAGAAGACATGGGGTACGGTGGGAGGGCTCCTGTAAGAGGTCGTGTCTGGGACTTGTGACTCCCCACCACACCCAGTCTCAACTCTCCCAGCGATATGCTCCAGGTGGAAGTCAGGACGCCAGGGCCCACCTTCCCCTGCCCAGGGGCTGCCGGCTGGGGGACCACAGGGCAGTGTGGACAGACAGGCTGGCCAGCTCCCCCGACACTGCCAGTCTCCTCTCAGGGACACGCTGCCCGGGCCTCCGCAGGCACCCCCACTGCAGTGTCGGTGCCAGGGACAGTGCCCGGGGAGCAATAAGGACACGTCCATGGCAAAGCACCCGCCATCCCCCACTCACACACTGGTTCACGGCAGGGTCCCAGCTGGGGGCAGGGTGGGCAGTAAGGGGGTATGCTAGGTTCTGAAGTCTGCCTGTGAAGCAAAAATGTCTTCTGTTTTGAGATACCACTGCCGGGCCTTGGGGTGCACATGAAATAATGGCTGCGAGGCCGGTGGCTCACAGGCTGAAGGGGAAGACACACAGCTCAGCACCTTCTGAGAAGCAGCCACCGGGGAAGAAGGGCGCCCTTGCACCAGCACGTACAGGAGCAGCAGACGCTCAGCAGCGCCTCGGGCTCGCCGGGCAGCGCGTGGACAGCAGCTGCCACTCCTCTCTGCATTGCCCCTTTGTGGGCAAACGTGCGTCTAAATCAGGAACAGTTCAATGAGCCGGTGGTGACTCGAAGTGCAGCGCGTCGCTGTCTGCAAGGCAGGCAGGGCGGCCACAAACTCCCACGTGACACTGGGCGAGGCTTCCAATCTCTCTGAGGCTCAATTTCCACAGCAGAAAGATGGGAAGAAGAATACCGATTGTCAAAGTGCTACCTCGAGGACTTAATGAGGGAACGCCGGTAGAAATGCCAGCTTGCAAGAGGCAAGGGGCTGAATGGTGAGCACGCTGGCCTTGAGACAGAGAGCAGAGTTCAAATTCAGCTCATCCACTTACCAGTTCATCAGCTGGCCTGGTCCCCTCAGGAGCCTGGTGCAAATGTCAGCAACTCAGATGTTGAGCTCAAATTCAAGACCGGAACCAAATGGATCCTGCAGTGAGCATGGCTGCCAGCCCCAAGTCACCCCGCAGTGAGAAGCTGTGGCCCTCCCTAAGGGGTGGGTCCTTGGCTGCCCAACGCAGGGCCCCTTGGGGTCCCCAGGCTCTGTGGCTTAGCAGGAGTCAGGGGCTCTGGCTGGAATCCCAGGCTGGCTGCCTCTCTTTTCTCTCTCCACATTTGGGGAAGGCATTTCCTCCTTCCTTGGGCCTGCAGGTCAGGTTTCCACCCAGATGGAAAGTCCCACCCAGGGGCCCCCAAAGGAGAGCTCACCATGGAAACCCCACGGGGCACCCACCAGACACAGGGGCCAGTGGTCAACTGGCAGGCCTTCCCAGTGCCAGATCGACAGTCCTGCCAACTGAGAAGGAGCAGGCGGAGGGAACTCCAGCTGGACTCCATGGCTCAGGCACAGAACGCCGTTCACAGGCACATGCGCGGCAAAGAGGGGTGTCCTCAGGCACGTGTGCATTTACATGCACGTCTACAGGAAGCAAGAATTAGGAGGCCCAGCCCCAAGTCCTCTTAATGTTTATGAGCCTCAGTTTCCCTAAATGTGCCCCTCCTAGAAGCTGGATTTTATTCACAACAAGAGGAATAAATACAAGAATCCTGGAAAGAATAAACAGGAGCTGGATAAAGTCCTCGGGTTCACTCCCACCAGCCATTACCATCTGGCAAAGGAAGGAGCCGCTCAGGAGGGGAGGGGGTGTCCTAAGCTGCAGAGCTCAAAACATGAGGATGTAAACAGAGCTCCCCAAATGCTTCATGAGCTGGTGGATAGGTGGTTCTCAGAATAAAAAGGGGAGGGAGTTCGTTTTCGAGGTGGTTAAGTTTGAAGATCCCTCCCCAAGACCCAGAGTGGTGACCAGCATACCAAGGGCCCTGCTACATCACCGCTGGATTGCATTTAACCAGTCACTCAGGAAAGTAACCTGAGCCCCAGGATGCAGCCCAGCTGAGGCGGCCTCATCTTTGCCCAGCTCTCTCCACCCCACATGGCATGTAACTCCACAGCTGTGCTGTGCACTTAGACCTTGAGCATTTTTCCAGAAAAAAACTCTAGGAAAGATATTTCTGCATCGTGTGCCAAATTGTTACTGAGACAGTGCCTGTTGTTGTTCGATGATTAATGAGAATGGCACGGTAAATTCTTCAGTATTTAGTGCCAGGAAAAAATGTGTTGTCCCAGGCACTGAAATCGACAGAAGCAGTTACACTGCCCTTGTCCTGTTTCTCTTTTGACCTAGGCTGCCAGGAAGCTCACCTGCAACAGTGACCCTTACTCTAACTGTTTCATCTATCATCTTAGCGACCCAGTGACACGTGGACCAAAATCTTTCATTGCACCTCCTCTCCCTCCATCAGTTATCACCAGCGCTGCTACTGACTGGGTGTTTGTTGTGTGCCAGGCAGTGACGTACGGCATCTACTCCCACCCTTATAACAATGCCACAAAGCAGGGCTGCATGAGCCCCACCTACAGATCAGGAAACTGGCCTGGGGTGGGCAAGCCCATCCTCACAGGTGACCGTGTTGTGTGGTCACCAGCTTGTTGTCTGCTCACTCTAGAATGCGAGTCCTGGAGCACCCAGACACCTGATAATTCAGTGATGAAGAAATCGGTGGGGAACCCAAGGCTGAAACACCCAGGCTCTAATTCCTTTTTGTCCTCGGGGACTGGTAACTAAACCTAGGCTTAACCCTAAGTGTAACCCTAACACCTAACCTACGCTTACTCCTAGCACAGTCCCAGATGAATCAACTAAAGGCCAACCCACCGCCCCCTGCCTCGCCTTCGCTTCAACTCTGTGGGGCAAACACTCCGGCCGAGGCTTGGGTGGCAGAAACCCAGCCTCCCCGCACAGATGGTTGGGAGCACTTGGGGTCTGCAGCAGGAAGAGGTCAGCGGGGACGGGGGTCAGATTTCCCTCTCGGGAAGCCTGGGCAGACCTGAGGAGGGCAGGCCCTGGCCAAGCAGGCCTAAGGCAGGCCCACCATGCCGGCCCCGCTCACAGAAGCGGCTATGTAGCCTGGGAGGGCCAGCCCAGCGGGTGGGGAGGAGATGCCCTGCCCGCTTCCTGCCCATTTGCGGCTGGCCAGGAGCCCCGCAGCCAGCACAGGAAATAACAGGGGCCCCCAGAGGCCGCCCAGGCAGGCCCAGCTCGAGGCCGCCCAGGGAGGGAAGGAGGCCATTGTCGGCCTTTGTTTCAGTTTCCCCAGCATTACCCAGGCTCCCAGAGGCCCCTGGGAGCTAACAAAGCTCCCCCCCCACCCTGCAGCTGTCCAGCCTCCCCCAACCCTGGGGACAGGCCCACCAGGCCCCTGGGCTCTTAAAGTGGCAGGTGCAGGGTGGAAATGAAGTCATGTCCAAATTGGGGGTGGGGGCGCATGTGGGCCAGAGCAGGCCAGGCGGGCGAGCAGACAGATGGGCGCTGGGGTCTGTGTGTGCACCACGTCGGCCCAGGGCCGGGTCCAACAGCAGGGGTGCAGATCTTTGGGCAGAAAGTATGTCTAAGGGATCTGAGGCTACAACAAAGGCACTGAAGAAAGAAAAGGAGAGCAAAGAGACCTCCTGAACATCGTGAACACACGCCTGGGTGGGGAGCAAGGTCCTCATCCTTAAAGAAAGACATCCCAGAAGCAAGCTCTTTCTGCTCATTTGCAAGCCTTGGGGTGTGGGTGTATGTGCATGTGCTTCTAAGTGTGCGTGTGCTTCCATGTCACTGTGTTCTGGAGCGGTGCATGCACGTGTGTGTGTTCGTGCGTGGACGGTGTGGATGTGCGTGCGTATGTGCTTGAAAGCAGTGTGTCTGTGGCGTGTGCACGTGCACGCAGACAATGGGGCGAGTCTGCGTGTAACCATTGATGAGCACGCTCAGGCCTGTGCCCCTCAGCACTCTAATTCCCACGCTGACTCTGGGGGCCTCTCACTAGTGGTATCACTGTATGACCTAATTAGGGCTCTTAGCACATCCTCGTGTGCTCATGCCACAAAGACTCATTACATCTCCGCCGAGTCCCAGGCACTGGGAATTCACAACTACAGGTGGCGGTTCCTAGACTCAGCCAGAACCAAACAAGGTCCAAATCCTCGCTCTGGCCCCAGCTAGCTGTGAACCCTGCACGTGTGTCTCAATCTCTGAGCCTCAGTGGCTCATCTGTTAGATGGGCATGATCAGACTTCCTACTGCTTCGCCCACCTGTGGTGACAAGGGCTAAATGAGCTAATACATGGCAAGGGCACAGCCTACTGCCTGGCACCAGTGAATGTTCATTAAGTGGTGAGTACTTGTTACTATTACCACATTGCTTGTAATAACAGCTGGTCAGAAGGCGTCTAGCCCAAAGCAGGAGGACAGACAGGCATACGTGCATCAGTGCACTGGACTCAGGGTCCATCGGAGGCACTACTTCCAAGTGTGACCAGCAGCCGGTGGTTAAAAAAAATCAACCACAACAAAGGAAAAAAAGAGTTAATCAGCATGGGCAAAATAATGATTTTTTAACAAGATCGGCTTCAGTTACCCTCGTTCAGCCTAATGTATACCTGGAGTGTGTGTATATGTGTCCCGTGCAAGAGCACACGCACTGTAGCTACCTGCATCCCCAGGGACCTTAAGGGAACACCAGTTGAGATGACACAGTCTGACCCCTGTGGGCTGCCCAGAGCAAACAGCAGGACACTGGCCGTGGAGAGGTAACCACAACCAACCCAGGCGTGGGGGCTTGCAGACTGCCCGCCCAGGAAGCCGGGACTAGCCGGACAGCATCATGGGCCTGACCTTGGCTATTTCCTACTGGGCACTGACCTGCAGCTGCACAGTCGATGCAGCAAGCCCCACCCAGGGAAGGAGTCTGACCACATGACAGTCTCGGGAGCTCCGCCGCGAGCCCCCCACCCATCCTACCCCACCCCAGGCTTATCTGTCTGGAAAACAAGCTGCACCCCACCAACCAGGATCATTATGTGCCCTGAGGACACAGCACTACCCAACTCTGCGTGAGGATGACGTTGAGAGCCCGGCCCACGGCGAATCAGCCTAGACACTGCCAGCCAAGGAGGAGGAGGTAAGGGTCTGGCTGAGCCTTCTCTGTCACCCACAGACTCGGCTGAGACCTGAGCGCCCACCTGAACGTGCTTCGATGTGTTATCAACAGCAAAACAGAGTATGGAGCACCATGCCCACCCAGGGGGCTAGGACACACCCACCACACGGGCCAAGGCAAACCCCTGTGGACTCCCCATGGAACCCCACAGCGGCCCAAGGAACAAGGACGATATCCCCATTTCAGACGAGGAAACAGGAAGCACAAAGAGGTGAAGTAGTTTACTCACTGTCACTCAGATACTAAGTCTCTAGACTTCAAACCCAGTTTTTACTCTCAACAAAGTGAACAGAAATCTGACCCTGAAGTACCAATACAGATGAAGAGGCAGAGGTGAAATTCACCTTGGCAAACATTTGCCAGGTACCTGCCAGTTACCAAGCCAGGGCTGAGCTGTGGGAACACAGAGGAGCAAACAAGGTCACTGCCTCAAAGCAGGAGCAGCCAGGGAACTGGGCATGTGCAGAAGGAGCATCAGAACCCAGCAAAGAGAAGTCAGGGTCAGGGTCAGGGTCCGGTAACCTCAGAGGCTCAGGAGCACAGAAGAAGGCACAATAATTATGGCAGCGCCATCATGGTATGCTTCCTGGAGGAGGTGTCCTTTAGGTGGAACTTTGAAAGATGAGTTCCATAGGCAGAGAACCAAGCAAAAGCAAAGGCCAAGGGAAACTGGCAAGAGAACTGAACTCATCAAACCTGCTAAGGTGGCTGTGGAGCAGGAGCAGCAACTTCAAACAGGCCTGAGGAGTCAGAATCTGCATTTAAAAACCACTACTTTTGCCTGCGTGTTTGAATTTGAGCAACCACACCAGGATTGTCCAGCAAAAGTCACGAGGCCAGTGTCCTATCACCCAACACGCCCACACTCATAAGCATTCTGGACTGTGGCCCTGGCTCGTGGCCAGGCTTCAGGTCACCAAAGAGCTGATTTCCACCATCCACCAGTGAGGTTCTGGGGCCTTAGGGAGAGGCCCCACAACAGACTCCTCCCCGTCCTTGGGGAGCACACAAGCCTGGAGAAAATAGGGTCACCCGCCCCGCTATGATAATGCTCATTACTGATGTCCCCTGAAAACCCAGCAGCACCAGGGAAAGAGAAACAGGACATGGAGGGGGCTGCTGAGGCAGTGACCCCAAGCCAGTGGGCTGGGAGCAGTGCCCTCACCGCAATGGAGCACTGGTACAACGGAGAGCGCGTGCGGGGCGCCAGGCTGCAGGTGAGGGCAAGAGGCACAATCCCTGGCTCTGACGCCCAGGGCACGCACAGAGGAGATTCGGCAAGACCCACCCCACTCCACGACGTGAAACCATCGGCCAGGCCAGAGAGGGGGCCAAAAGAAGTCCGAGGACAGATACCACACACACCTTCCCTCTCTTGCACCCTGGATGTGGGCACACGTGCACACACGTGCACCAGCTATGCACACGCGTGTGCACAGCAGCACAACACACAGGACGTGAGGTAGCACGCAGCCCAGCAGGGCCCTCTGGCTAGTCCAGAGCCAGAGGAAAGTGTGGGCAAGGACAGCCGCATCCCCTCGGAGACCTAGTCTTGACAGCCACAGGGACCCCGACGCCGTACAGAGGCGTGTGAAGGGGTCTGACTTATGCCTACCCCACTGGGTGCGCTCTCATTCTCCCTCTCTCTCTCTCTCTCTCTCTCTCTCTCTCTCTCTCTCTCTCTCACACACACACACACACACACACACACACACACACGCACAAANGCGCTCTCATTCTCCCTCTCTCTCTCTCTCTCTCTCTCTCTCTCTCTCTCTCTCTCTCTCACACACACACACACACACACACACACAGAAACACGCACAAAAGTGCACGTGTCCGTGTGCACGTGAGGCACAGACACCCTACCTCGTGGGCCGCTCACCATGGTAACAGAGTGACCACTTCTCAGCTCCAGTCACCACCTGAAGGTTTCTGTGGCCTCCTGTGCAGGGGAAGCAGCTCTAACAAAGGCGCAGCCGGGGCCGGCCTGGCCGGGGGTCCACGGAGCAGACCAGCCGGCGCATGCCTGCCACGCTCCCCCGGTGAGCTCCGGGCCACCGCGGCTTCCTACCCAGCCTGCCTGGCTCCACTTAGCTCAACTCCCCACAGACACCCCAGCCGAGCTAATGAGAAACTCCCCAGCTGGCCCCATATAAAAACACATTTCATAAGTCTTTAAAACGCTAGGAAATTCTACATCTATTTAGGACTTTTCTTCTCCTTTAAAACGTCCCCTGGTCCTCGTCAAGATGATGACTGGGGTGGGGGCCCAACACCAGAGGTGGACAGCCCCAGTCATGCCGGCCGGGAGCCTCATGACAGGAGGGGTGCAGACAGCCCCACCAATGAGCCCGGGTGGGGGCGCCCACTCAGGAACCCTTGGGGAGAGGTGAGAAGCAAGGGGATGGGGATAGTCTCTCCAGCCTGACTGAAGACTTGACAGGAAAAAGGGTGCCGGGAGGTGCTAAGACAAACTGCAAAAGAGAAAAGGCCATGCACACAGGGTGCTGGTCAGAGCATGCACAGGAGCCCCGAAGTACAAGCAGGCCGAATGCCCCGGGGGGATGGCCGTTAAGAACACGAACCCCCGCCCCACAATGACCTCAACACACCTGCTAAGACAGAAGGAGGTGAGGGCCCAGTTATACGAAGCTCGGGTCTAGGGGGGCGCCATGGACTCCACAGCACCCACCTTGGACTGTCCAGGCAGAAGGTTCGCTTACGCAGGGATGGACCTGGGAGAGGCCTGAGAGCAATGTAAACAGCAAGTGTGCAGAAGCTCGAGGTTGTGGGTGGAGTTTCTGCGAAGGAGTTGAAATAATAAACACAAGCAGGGTGGGAAGGCAGCTTCGAGAAGGTCCAGAAGTACAGGCTGGACCGCACAGAGAGACCTCAACACCCCGCAGTGACAGGCCCACCCACTCCCCCCAACACTTCTTCTCCTTCACAGACCAAAACCTGGGGATAATGCACTGCAGGAGGTTGGGAGGCTGCCACCTTTGCCAGGAGTGGGGACACTGATCACTCTCCACATCCCATTCCTGACTGAGGGTCAGAGAACAATGCAAGGCTTCCAGCGCCTTCCCAAGGGGCCTCAGGACACCCTCATGCTGCCCAACCTCCCACCTGAGCAGCTCACAGTCTGTGGCCAGCTGACACCAGCCTCCCCCTGCAAAGGCACCCATGCCCACCCAGCACCTAGGCACAGTCATTGCCAGGGTGGCCAGGGAGCGGCGGCCAGGGTCAGGCTGGGTCAGGCAGGAGTCCTACAGAGAGCCTGGCACAGTATTTTCCAGGTCTGGCCTTTGAAGATGGGAAATGTGTGCAAGGCTTTCAAAACATGCCCTCCTCTCCTTCCAGGCACCCAACCAGGAGGTCCAGCTCAAAGTACACTCTCCCACCTGACCCAGGAGGGACCTGGGCACAGAGCACACCCCTTCACCAAGCCTCTGGGTGCCCTTTAAAATGAAGAGCCTGGACCAACGTTCTCACCGGTGTACCATTCACACTCTAGGTGCTACATTCATGCACAAGCTCCAGGGGTTCAAATCCCGGCTCTGCCACTTCTGACTGTGTGACCCTGAATCAAGCTACTAGCGCGGCTGTGCCTTAGTGTCCGTATGTGAAGAGCCCTGAAGAGGAGGACTGGCTTCTAGAAGCGGCTCACAGATGGGATGATGATCCCTTCCCCAGGACACCGAAACCCGCCATGTGGGAAGAAGGCCTAAACCCTGCTCACACCTGTAAGGTCTCGGGCTGTGGGTCATCACAAACAACTGGTCGTATCAGGTGTTCTCTCCACCACAAGTGTGTCTGTCACCGTGCCAGAAAAAACCATGAACATTTAGCAGCAAATTAACTGTTCCCCATCTCCTGACCAGCCCCCAGACCCTCCTCCACTGCCTCCCTCATTGTGGCCCAGAATAACCATATTGGGAGGAAGCCCAACTTGTCAAGAAACCCAGCTGGAAACGGCCGGATGGTCCGGTGAGACTACAGCTAGAACTTACACAAAGATGAGCCCCTTCAGCCCCCAGTTCAAGCCTGGTAACCAGAGCAAGGGAAGGAAAGGCTCGTCTGGTTGGGTTGGTTCCCTCACTTAGAGGGCTCACGACCATCCCGACACCAGGCACTTAGAGCTCTCGTTCCAAAGGGTTTGAGCAAAGAGGCAAGTGCTGATGGTAGGATGAGCCTGTCCCTGGGTAGGAAGGGGGGCGGGAGGAATAAGCGAACAGAGAGGCCTTGAAGGCCAACCCAAGCAGCGGCCCCTCGGTGAGGTCTCCCTAGGAAACCTCCCAGTGAACGGCCAGGCCGAAACTAGACAGCAGAAGGACTTCTTTGGCCTGAATAATGTTTTCAAAAGATGAGTTGCCCAAGATGAGATACTACTTTACATCTAGGGAAGTTAACTTTTTAAAAAATTTTTAAATTAAAAATAACAAATGTTGGGCCTCCCTGGTGACGCAGTGGGCTAAGCAACACACTATGAAGCAACCCACAGCCACTGCAGCATGAGTTCAATCCCTGCTGCTGGCCAGGGAGGGGACCCACATGGCACAGCAGACCTCTCCTGCCTCGCCCGCTGCTCCCCTCAGCAGTGTGCTTCAGTGGATCTGCCTGTTTTGCTCCCCGCTCTGTCTCTGGTGAATCCTGTAACCCCCCCATACCTCCAGGCTGTACCCCAGTTCTTGTATGCATAAATAAATAAATCTTTTAAAAAAATAACAAATGTTAGTGAAGATAGGGAAAAACTGGAACCCTCATTGCTGGTGGGAATAGGAAATAGTGCAGGTGCTGTGGGAAATTTTGGCAGTTCTTCAAAGGATTAAACATAAGAGTCACCCGATAACCAAGCAATTCTACCTCTAGGTATATGCCCCAAAACCGAAAACAAGCGTTCAACCAAAATGGGTTTACAAAAGTTCATACAGCACTATTCACAACAGCCAAAAGATGAAAGCCAAAACTCCACTAACTGATGAACAGACCAATAAAATTCCATCTCCGTGCCGTGGAATAGTATTCAGCCATTAAAAGGGATGAAGACCTGATACATGAAAAGACTAAGTGAAATGCATGAAGCTCAGCAACAAAGACCACCTACTACGTGGTTCCATTGACATGAA
Source organism: Galemys pyrenaicus (assembly GCA_019455555.1). Taxonomy (NCBI): domain Eukaryota; kingdom Metazoa; phylum Chordata; class Mammalia; order Eulipotyphla; family Talpidae; genus Galemys; species Galemys pyrenaicus. The sequence continues at coordinate 2,104,717 of JAGFMF010011775.1, read as the reverse complement.
ACTTCCAGAACAGGCAAATCTACAGAGACAGGCTATTCAGCGATGATGGGGGAATAGAGGGTAATGTCTTCGGGGTATAAACTTTCTTGGTGAAGTCATGAAAATGTTCTAAGTCTGTCACAGCGATGGTGGCACGTGATCTCTGAGTGCACTAACGTCCGTTAAACTGTACCCTTTGAAAATGAATTGTGTGATGTGGGGATGACATGTTAGTAAGGCTGCTTTTTTTAAATGTGAATTTTTTTTAACCTTTTCATTTCATATAAAAATTCTGTTTTCTGGCTTCTTAAAAACTCAGGTGATCTGGCAATCAGGCCCAGGTACCTGGCACAGAGGGACAGCTGCTGTGTAGCCAGGCCCCAGCCGCCCACTCACCTGGGCCACCACCCCACCTCAGGTGGGCTCTGTGACCCGACTAGAACATTCACAAAGCACTTTCACATGCCTGAGATGTTTCAACTTAGATGTTCTAAGTTCTAAGACCTTAGAACTCAGGCAAGATGGGGAAGACGAGGGCGGGGATAACCCACACACTCCCTTGACGTCATGCAAAACGCACTGTGTGTTTGGAAGACACTTCGTCGGATGTCGAAGGCAGCCTTGGCGCAAACAAGAAATTCTCCCACTTAAACTACCTCATTATGAGGTATTGGTCCCTCGCCTCCCGCTTTACGGATAGGAAAAATCAGGATCCAGGGGGATGATTCAAAACCCCACACCTCAGAGGCACCCCGACTCTGTATGCAGTGCCCCTCCCTCTCGGCACCCCTGTAGTCACCAACGGGGCGAGAGTGGGCGGGCGTTCCCTCCCCGCCCCTGGCCGGGCAGCACAAGACTGCTGCGGGGTGATCGCTGGCTCCGCTCGCTGCCAGCAGCCAGGCTCTCCGTCAACCAGGCTTTCCACGCACAGAAGCCCAGACAGAGCAGGCCAGGCTGTTCTGGGGCGTGGCCTCAGGGCCCCTTGGGCAGGGGCGACCAGGGCAAGCGCAGGGGATGCCGTGAGCCTTCTGCTTCTTTGCTGGAGTTCTCCATCGTGCTCCCAGAGCTGGAGCAGAGCTGGCAAGGGGAAGGAGGGGGTGAAAAGCTCACACCCCAGTTGGCTGGGCTCCCACAAAGAGGAAGTGCCCCACATTTTAAAGCGCCCCCACTCCTCCTGGTAAAATGCCCTCACCCACCCTGGATTCCTCTGGTCTGGCAGGCCAAGTCTCAGCGACCACCGTGCACTACCAGCGACCTTCGCGAGACCCCACAAGGCCACACCTTCCCGTCTGTGCTCTGCTATCCACTCCCAACGCCAGGCGGGGAAGCAGTTAAATCACAGGCCCATGCATCAGGGGCATGTGGGTTCGAGTCCCTGTTCCGCAGCTCGTGGGCTGGGGTGGTGGACGCGCTACCACGCCACTCCATGCCTCCCTCCCTCACCCGCCAAGCGAGGATGCTGGTTCTCAGTCGCAGTGCCAAGAGGAGGCTTTGCGCCCCCATAATCTTCTTTGGCACCTGCCCCCATTGTCTGATACGGCCAAGTGACATGTTCTCAGCTTAATGAAAAGCGTTGCACCAAGGCGGCTTCAGCCAGGCCTCTGGCCCCGTCCTCTACCAGATGGCTGTCCCTGAAGCAGCCCAGGGAGATGGACTTGCTGCTGGAAACAGCACGCACCTCGCGGGCTGGCAGGACGGTTCCCCGAGATATTGCAGTAAAGTGTCTGTTCCGTGCCTGGCACCCACCAACAAGCATTCAAGAAATGTGCCATCACCCCCGTCAGGGCTGCCTCCCAAACTGGCCTCATCCTGCCACCCAGGCCCCACGCCATCTCCCAGGCCCCACGCTCAGGGAATACAAGCTGACTTTAATAGCCCGAGCCCAACGAAACTGGGAAGGAAAATTTATCACAGGCATGCACTATAAAAAAGCACCAGAAGCAGGCCAAAGAAAACAAAACAATCCATTGCCTGGCTTCTTTGCATGGATAATCCCATGCCCAGATGCCTTTCCCTCCCGTTACCCATCTCCCAGCAGACGAGCCAAAGCTGACTGGCACCGTGGAGTCCCCAAGGGCCAGAGGAGCCGCACACAGTCAGGCACCCCTTCCTGCATACGTGTGTAGAGCACGCTCAGCTCCTGGCTGGTGGAACTGGCAAATCCCACAACCTCCACTGCTCCAGAGAGCCCCAGAGAAGCTCTACGGATGGCCACCACGTTAGGGACCCCAACAGCTGCAGACCAGCAGGGCTCCAGCACAGCCCCATGGCATCACCCCCACCTCCCGTAGTGCAGCGACACCTCACCACTTTAGGGATGCAGCCGGGGCGCCTGACCCCCTGCACAGGACTCTCCATCCCACGACCACTGCCAGTGCCCTCCTCGTACCTTCCGCTGTCTCCACCTGTCCTCACTGCCTCGGGCATCACTGGGGAAGCAGCCAGGAGAGAGGACCAGTGTGGACGCGAAGTTGAGAGGCTGGCAGCAAACCTGAGCATATGCATCCCTGGACTGTCAGGATGCCGCGATGAGAAAGGAGTTTTAGAGTCTCACTTGGGGGCCACGTCTCCCCTGCACGGACAGGCACTATGAAGCCCATCCCCCCACTCCACCCAATGCAAACCCCAAGGCTTGTCCTAACCCCAACTCTGTTCCCAAGAAGTTGAGTGTGCCCCCCACTCTGGCTTCAGGAGAGTCTCCGCCCCTAGCAGGAAGCCCCATCGCCAAGAGTCAGGCACTTGCGGTCACGACAGCACCCAAACCTGGGACAGACAGAGCCCAACAAGGACCTTCTGAACTCTCCAAGCAGCGCCCAGAGCCCGCTGCAAAGAGCACTGGCCCAGGAGTCCAGGGACCTGGGGTCAAGGGCCCTCTGCCCCCCTCTGTCCAACCTATCCAGGGTTTCCCAGATACAGCCATGGGTGAGCCATCTTCCTGATTCTCACTAACTGTATGTACCATCACCTAAATGACTTCACATCATCTTAAGTCACAAATGTCCATAAAATCACAAATCAGATGTGTAACCACTTGGGTGTTAAATGTTCGTGGAGGCCTAACCTCGCATACTTTGAAATCCTGACCCCAGAGCAAACCTTTCTCCTTGCCTCAGTTTCCACACCTAAAAGAAGAAGAGATGTTGAACTCAATGAGCCCCTCGTAAGTCACCTCCTGCCCAGAGAGCTAGACTGACTCCCCCCGAGAATCCAGAGCCAGCTGGTCAGGGTCCTGGACAGGGGACAACAAAGGAGAACCTGGCGCCTGCCAGGGTCCTGCGGCTGGAAGCAGGGTCCTGGTGCTGGCTGGAAGCAGAGCAAACAGCGGGGCCGTGCCCTTCACTCAAGAACTGCCAGGACCCAAAGCCAGCTCCTGCCCCAAGTTCATGGACAGAATACTTTGCGTAACCTCCAAATTATAGAACTTCAGAGTCAGAAAAAAAACCTCATTCATCCACTTCATTTCACAGCTGGGGAAACTGAGGCACAGAGAAGGAGCGTATATAAGAACAGAGGTGAACTCAGAATCCAGATCCCCCAATGGCCCACACACCCCACACATCTGCACTTCTCCTACTACGCCCTGAGGCGTGAGCTCGTCCCCCCAGCTTGAAGTGCAAAGCAGCCCCTTTCCAGAAGGGAAATAGAGGAATTCTGATTTCGATTGGAGTTTAAATATCCTATTAACGTGCTTTTATGCAATTAGACTGGAATGAATGTGCATGAAGCCCAAGGCAGAAGCTTCAAAGCCTGTCCGAAGGGGCATGGTGGCCGATCTGAATGTGCCCACAAGAAGAAAACGTGGCCTCAGGAGAATGAGAGCATATTAGTCTCTGTATGTAATAGATTTTATTGGCCATATGGAACTGATATAAAAATCGTGTTGCACAGGGTAGTCTGGACTGGAGGCAGGAATGTGACACAAAGAATATAATTTCCATAACCAGTTGGGTGGCTTTCTAAGCTCCTGGGCAGCCCCCAGGAGCCCTACAACTCTCCCACCAGCCCCTAAGCATTTACCTGATGTTGCCACGGAGGAATCCCAGGCCAGCGAGAAGTCCGAGGCCTCCCCCTCTTCAACTGAAAGAGAAAACAGAGATGAGCCTGTGAGTTTTGAAGCTACAAAAACAGGTCACAGAGTGGGGCACAGAGCAAGGGGGAAGGAATATTTGTGCGGGCCCTTGGTCAGGGTGCGGGAGTTGTGCCTACAAAGAGGCTTTTGTTGGTTTCACAGAGATGTAAAATAATCAGAATACAACATGAATAGCAAACAAGTGCTGTATCGGTTATGGTTGCCCCATTCTTGTGCCCCTGGCAGACATCACTAATCAATCACAGCACGGTCTTGAACCAGGTGCAGCATCAGGATCATGCAGCTCTACAGGACATTGTCATCTATAATCAGTTTCCACTTGAGATGGAGTCACTTGCCACTGGGGGAACACAGTAAAGCCCCTGATCCTGCAGACACCATCCTCCTGCCAAGTGCCCAGCAGACCACCACTGAAGTCTGAAGGCTTTCTCCACCGTTCCATGAAACCCACCAGATCATCCCCACACAGACAAACAGACCTCAGGACACACTGAGGTCAAGTCTCCAGTCACGGGCTAGAGAGAGCAGAAAGCAACAGGCCCTTCACTCCACCCCGGAGCCCACAGAATGAGGCTGGGCAGGGCCTGGGTATCCCCACCACCCAATACCCGAGTCTGTGAGCCTCGGCTGGTGGAGATGGAAGCCAGGCACTAGGCGAACTCAGGAGAAACTCTATACAGTACAATAAAGCGCTTGTCCTGGAATTAATCCCAGTCTGGGGCATGTAATAATATTAAAGCTGGGTTATGGACTTTGTAAAATGGAACTCTGTTTAAGCCAAAAATGTGCACACACAGTATTTTTCACATTTAACGGCCTCTGAAGTTCCACACATATGCAGGCCGAAGCCACCGCGTACCACCCAGCTCTCTGCAGCATCCGTGTCCACAGGCGCACGGAGCCAGCACCGTGCCCAGGGCTTCCCAGGCACCACTGCGCTCACCCTGGTCAACAGACTCACGAGGTACAGCGATGTGCCGAGGTGCGGCAGTGCAGAGCCCAAGCCGAATTTGGGCCGACACCCAGGGCTGCCTGGCTGCTCCTGAAACCGCGGTACACAGAGGCACCGGAGGTGCCGTTCAGAACCCAAGCAACGGGGGCCTGGGCCCAGCAACCCCAACGGGTGAAGGCCCACGGTCGAGCAGCTGAGCAGCCACATGGTGAGAACAGCAAGCAGGCGAGCTCACGGTCAGAACGGAGTTCAAGTCCTGACTCTGCCTCTCATCAGCTGGATAACCCTGGGCAAATTATTTAACATCCGGGCTTCAGTGGGCTGAAGTGTTCAGTTCTGGGTGTTCCATCATGGAGATAACAATGGCGCCTAAGTCATGGGGTGTTGAGGAGGATTCAGTGGGGCGACGGCTGCCATCTGATGGAACAGTGGCCCAAACACTGAGATGGATTTGGTGCCACGGCTGGACCAGCTCTCAGAACGAACAGTGCTGCTCTATATGGCGATGCCCCCCTTATCAGACACCCCGGTCTTACCACCCCACCAGAGCCTCACAATGTCTTTCCTTTAACTCTCAGAAACAGGGCACCCAAGGGGGACAGCCACGTCAGTGAGCCACCGGCCAAGGAATGCTAACGAAGTGTTCGTTCTTTTCCAAGTCTGCATCCTGAGAGTAGAAACTCGGAATCAAGACAATGAAATGCAGAGGCAATCTGGGCTGGGACTGAAACTATTGTTTTACTTAGCTAGTTACAGCTGGGGTGGGTTTTCAAATATGCAGCTTAGTAAATATGAATCAAGACCTCGCGTCAGACAAATTGATATTACTCGCTAAGCTGACTCCATCCAGACAACCTCCGAAACACTGGCGGATAATGCTTAAAGCGATCAGAAGCAAGCCATGCGTGAAAGGAGCAGTTGTTAACAGCTTTCGTTGCCACACCTGAAAACCAGCCCTTCACATTTCGTTGCTCATATAGGTGTGTGTGTACATATATAAAAGCTTATTATTATTGTATTAAGCACGACGCACACGCTGCTGCTGTTCAGAGGCTGCTGCCGCTCTGCTGGACACCTTCAACAAGGTCTCCGTAGTCCCTAAGCCTCGCCAACCAGGTGCACTGGGTCTCTAAGTCATGCCCCGAGTCCTCCCTTTGGCCTTACCAGACTTCAGGTATCTGGACAAGCACTTGGGGCCACTCGAGGCTCTTTGTAGTTTAGAAGGGGGACATCCCAAGTCACTGAACAACCAAAGCTTGACTCCACAAAGCCAAATGCTTCCCTTTCTAAGATCTGGCTTCAGCCATCGTGGAAGGAGAGAAGGAAAACGCCTCCCACTTGAGAGCTCTGGGGAGCTCTGGGGCAGGACGGGCAGCTGAAGTGGGAAGAGGAGGAGGGTGGCTGACACCAGCTGGTTGGAGAAATTCAAAGTTTTCAACAAAAAGATCTAGAATGCCCCCCCTACACACACACACACACACACAGTGTAAAAACTACTAGACTAATGGCTTGTATTTGGGGAGCCTTCTCAGCTGTCCCCACCTCTGGCTGGTTTTCCCAAGGTCTTAGGGGACCTCTCTGTGATTTGCTGCCTTTGGCCCCAGGGACCATGCTGCCCTTCAGGAGTCAGGCCCACTCTGGCCTGACCGAGACTCCTGGAGGTATCCCTGCCCCAACAGAGGTGGAAAGCCAGGCAAGGGGCTCACCTCAGCTCATCCTTAGGAAAACCTTCTTACCCAATCCAGGTGAGGAGCAAGGAAGATAAAGGATACACCAAGAGCCCAGACTCTGACTGTCAAACCAGAAACAGAGCAGCACTGCTCCTGACTTAATACTAAGCAACCTCAGGAAGCACAAGAACGTAAAGCCGGGAAGACCACAGTGTACGGTTATAAACAAGTTGTGCACTGAACAAGGGGCTCAACAGAGGCAGGGGGCAGGAGGACATGATATTTAGCCCACACTCTGTCCAACACGAAGTGTGTCTAGATGCAAGGCTATGAATTCCCAGAAGAGGTACTTATTCCTTTGCACAAAAGCAAGGTCCACCTTTTTCCTAGTTTTACAAATGTACTGTAAAACAGACCCCATGACCATCATGCAAACAAAGCCAGCCAACAGGCACACACTTTCCAGGCTCCTCTCAGGTGGGACGGGTTCTGGACGGAGGGTGGGGTTGGTCAATGATGACGTGGGAAAATGAAGGCTACTGCAGCAAGAGATAAAGCTCCCTGGGAGGCCCAATGCGGGCCCCCTCAGCACCAAGATCAGACCCTCAGAGGGGCCACGATCCCAGAAGAGGTTCCCATCACAAAACCACCGATTGAGCTACAGTTCCCCCACCACTTGTCAAGGAGAACAAACTAACAACTTAAAAGGCACAGGTAAGACCACCTGCCTGTTTCCTCAAGAGCAAACGGGCAATGCCCTGGAGAGGATGGGAGGAGGGCTAGGACCCCGGGCTCCCCTTCTTCAGTCTCTGGCCACAGCCCCCCTCACTGAAGCACCTCGCCATGAGGAGGTGGGTCTAGTGTTTCAAGAAATCTATTTTGCAGACATGGCTCCTTCGCAGACGCCTTCTCCCGCCCCAAGCAGCACTCTTGCCAAGAGCCAGTGGGTGGGTCTCCACGCCAGCCCCTCCAAAAGGGATCTTTACAACTGTGACTTTCTCCTTAAACGCTGACTCTAAAACCAGCACCTATGGAGATACGCAACATAACTAAACTTTTTTCATAAGCGGTTCCCCTGGTCCTTCCCAGGAGGAGGGAGGAAGCCTAGACTTCGCTCAGTCATTGTTTCCTGTCTCTTGCTGCACTCACTGATGAAACAGGAAGAACAGAACGACATCCAGTAAGTGGTCCAAGAACTCCAAGAAAGAAGCTGCCCAAGCCTACAGGCAAAGCGCCCCTTCCAGAAGTCACCCAACAGCGCTCATGAGCTGGACAGTAAGCTCCACGCAGGTGTTGGGGAAGCTATAAGATAGAGAGGTTCCAGGCCTCCCTGGTGGCGTAGTGGGTTAAGCAACGCACTATGAAGCAAACCACAATTACTGCAGCATGAGTTCGATCCCTGCTGCCGGTCAGGGAGGGGACCCACATAGCACAGCAGACCTCTCCTGCCTCGCCAGCTGCTCCCCTCAGCAGTGTATTTCAGTTGATCTGCCTGCCTGTTCTGCTCCCCGCTCACCGCCCTGGACTCTGGCCTGTACCCCAGCTCTTGTATGTATAAATAAATAAATCTTTAAAAAAAAAATAGATAGGTTCCAGGAGCAGGCCCTAAAATAGTACTCTGTAGGACCATCCCTCAGCTCTGCCACTTATAGATTATTAGCTCTCAGGTAAGATGCTTGGCCCCTTCTCTGTCAACGGGACCGGCCTCACGGGAGGGTAGAGAGCTCTCGCTGAATGCCAGTCCGAAGGCACCAAGCTCAGTGCAAACCCCGTCATGTCACGCGCAGTGCCAAGGTAATTCCAGTTGCCCTTTCTCCCCCGGGTTCCTGGCTGGCTGCTGAGACTGCACTCCGCCTGGAGTGGGGCGGACTGAGATTTGAACAGTGAGCTCAAACCCCCTCCCCACTGGGATTCACTCCCTTCCACCCCACCTTCGGGAAGGGCCCAGCCAGAGCCCTCCCGGTGACAGGCCCTTTGCCATCACTGTCTTCCCGGCCGCCATCTGCAGGGCTGGGGCCCTAACCCGAGGGACCTTCCAGATTTCACAGCAACTCAGCTCTGTACCACTTCATCTCCCTCTCCCTTCCTGGTGCCCTCCGTTATTATCCCACACCCCAAAACAATAAAGCTATCTGTAAAAGGAGCATTCATCACAATCCTATAAATCCAGAATTTATATTTTGGGCAACTCTGCAGAAATTTGATTCCTCTCCTCTTCCTGACAAAAGAGTGATGGCGATGATGATGATGCTGATGATGTGGAAAATGAAATACTAAATGCGCTTCATTCGATCAGTACTACAAAAAGGCCTTTGCACTAGACCCGGAGTAGAACAGGCAGGGCAAACCTGCCCTAGTCTCCTCGTGCGCCCACGCGGACATTGCTAAGCGACCAGGGCGCTCTTTCTCATGGAGCACGGCTCCAGCTTCAAAGAGTTCAACAAAGTGGACTAAAATCTAATAGCCTCCTCTGTCCAGGTCCACAGAACTGCCCTCCCCCAGGCATCTGGACTGGACACACACACACACCTTACACTGCACTTGGTCACGTGCTCAGCTCAAGCAGGCCTGGGCCAGGGCTGGACTCTTCCCCAGGAAAGCCGACCTTCCCGAAGCCCCTGTGGCACCAGGCACCATGCTGGGCACCACCTACCAGCTCCCACTGAATCCTCCCAGCCTCCCTCTGAGAGAGTCCTCAAAGCCCCCGTTTTTCTGATGAGGAAAAGGAACCCCAGGGTGCCAGGGCTTTGAAGTCCGTCTGGGCTCACAGGCCAGTGGGAATGTTTCCAAGTGTGGCATTAGCTCAAAGCCTTGAACACCCAGCTGCACACGCTGCTTCTCCCCACTCCAGCCCAGTCGTGGGACAGGAAAGGAAGAGGCCCCGGCCTGCCACAGACCACTGCAGTGGGCGACAGAAACTGCGCGGAAATCAGAAACCGAGAAGTAAAGCCCAAGCAAGTGAATTAAAACAGTTTTGTTTTGGGGGCCTCCCTGGTGGCTTAAGGGGTTAAGTCACAGCACTATGAAGCTATCTGCACCCTGCCAGGGAGCGGACCCACATGGCGCAGCAGACCTCTCCTGCCTCGCCCGCTGCTGCCCTCAGCAGTGTGTCTCAGTCAATCTGCCTGTTCTGTTCCCCGCTCTGTCTCTGGTGAATCCTCTCACCCCTCGCACCTCTGGCCTGCACCCCGGCTCTTGTGTGCATAATAAATAAATAAATCTTTTTTTAAAAAACTGTTTTGTTTTGTTTTTACCACAGATCTGAGGTATCCAGGAGGGGAGGAGGAGGGAGAGTGGGAGGGGTGAGAACAGGGCAGGGAGAACACAGTGGACTGTGGTGGGGGACAGTGGACTGTGGTGGGAGGACAGTGGACTGTGGGTGCGCTGGAGGTGGGAGGACTCTGGTGACCACACCTGAGGGGAGACCCTGTACTGTCAAAACATCAACAATGGTACATCGCTGAAAGTTTTAAAGACTTAATAAATAAGAAGATCCAAAAAATGAAAATAAAATCGTTTTTTTCTTTTCTTGTTGCGAAAAGTCCCTCAAAGCTCTGTCGAAAGAGGAGCCAGGCCTGACGAAGTCGGTGGTCCCTGGGGACTAGCATGCCGCCCCTCTGTGCCTGCCCCAAGGGGTGAGGAGGCAGGTGCCAGCACAGCCGGAGGTGCCTCGTATCCTTCTCTGCCACCCCAACCAGCATCGCCCGCATCAGAGAGCTTGACAGACATCTCTCGGTTGCTGTTTAGGAAAAAAAGCCAAGACTTTACTGACCCATTTCGCAGAAGACGAAATAAAGCTCCAGAGAAGAACAAAAGCTCCTCTGGGGCCCAGGAGAGGTCCCAGGCCTGAGCGCCTGGACAGACAGCCCTCACGCAGCCCGCTCTCTGTGAGCAGGAAGCGCTCTCGAGCCCTCACCAGTACCAGGCTCTGTGCTGAGCCCACAGCAGCGCCTCTCTGAACGCAGTCCCAGACCAGCAGTGGCGGCTGGGGCCAGCCGCTTGCCACAGAAGCAGAATCCGGGCCTCCCTGGTGGCGCAAGGGGTTAGGTTTCAGCACCATGAAACTATTGGCAGCCACTGCAGCATGAGTTCAATCCCCGGCCAGGAAGCTGACCCACATGGCGCAGCAGACCTCTCCCATCTTGCCCACTGCTCCCCTCAGCAGTGTGTTTCAGTAGATCTACCTGTTCTCCTCCCCACTCTGTCTCTAGTGAATTCTCTCACCCCCTCACCACCCCCTACACACACACCCCTCTGGCCTTTACCCCAGTTCTTGAATACATAAATAAAATAAATCATTAAAAAAAGAAAAGCAGAATCTTAGACCCCCCCTCCCCCGACAAGCAAAGGCTGAATCTTGAGTGTGGGCCCAGCGTGTATTTACAAGCCCTCCAAGTGACTTTCACAGGTGCAAGAGTTTAAGAAGCACGAACCCATGAGATAAGTACATTTATCAACCCCGTTTCGCAGATGAGGAAAATCAGACTGAGCAACTTGCCAAAGGCCATGGAACCTGGATGGGGTAGAACTAGGACATGAACCCCTTTGGTTCACATTCGCCTTCAGACCTGAGCTCTGGTTCCACTTGAGTGGGCTCGAGCAACAGAAGAGCCCTCAGTGCTCTCTCCCAGCCATGACTCAAATGGCCGGTCCCTCCCTGTGCCAGCCCCAGGGGAATCTAAGAAGAGAATTCATCCCCTGGGGTTTCCCCAGGCACACAGGCGGCTCGGGGGCACGAGCCCCTGCAATGGTGGTGGGCTGGTACTGTTTACCTGCTGGCTCTCGGGGAGAAAGGGGCTTTGGTGTGCGGCATCCACTGCTTCCTACGGTGTAAATGCTCCACCACAGCCACTTCCAGTCGGCAAACAGGACCAGCTGACCATGGAGCCGGAAGCTGGGAAGCATGCAGTCGGCCCAATGCTGGATAGAGACGCTGTGCGCCACCGGGGTGGGTGGGGCGGGGCTCAGCCCCTGAAAAGCACTGGGAACCCACATCTCACTGCTCCCCACTCGCCCCGCCCAGGCTCCAGCCCCAAGTCCCAGGGATGTCAGAAACCTACATGACTCAAAGAAGAAGATGTTTTCTTATTTTCTTTTGTACATTAAGCATCTTTTTCTTTTTATGAACATTTCTGACATATATAATCCATGCACAAGGTAGACAGCTAGGAAATATGAGTGACTAAAACAAAAAGCACCATTTTCTCTGCCTGCAACTCCATTGTTAACAACCTAACAAAAAGTCGTGACACTATACACCACACGTGAACACCACAGACAGTTTTGGAATCTGCTTTTCTAATTCAGCAGTGCACAGTCAAAGTCCATCAGCATTAATGGGGTCCTGGCCCCAGGACCAATGCAGCCAATGCCCTGATGCCGGACACCTCTGCTACCTCCAGTCTTGTCTGCTGTCAGAAGCCATGTGGCAAAGCACATCCCCACCCATCACCAGGGTCACGCGCCTACTCGATGACTTCTCTGAGGATTAATTCCAGACCTCGCATTGCCCATTTTCAGGCTTCTAAGACATGCTGCCAATGGGTCTTTTCCTCCTTTGAAAAACACTGGCCCCTCCAGGTGACCTGACACGCTCAGCTAAGGACTATGAGAGAGATGAGAAAAGGGATTTTGGCTTTGACCTTCCACCATTACAACCCCAGGGACAAGTGTTACCCATCTTGGTGCCCCTTAGCGCCTGGCACATCAGAGGGGACTGAATGAATGAGTTTGAGTGAATGAGGGAAAAACTATACTAGGATGAAGCGTGGTAAATGAATCCCAGTCTCAGAGGAAGTCAGAAATAAGAGGAAATAGTAAGAACCTACATAACCACGTAAAGGAGGCAGTGGCGCGCAGGAAGGTGAAAGGCAGGCCCAGCCAGCCTGCACTACAACCCACGGTGCAGAGCTCGGAGCCAGGGTCCTTCCATCCACAGTCATGGCCCCAGGAAGACCCAGGTCGGGGAACCAACCCAGAACCAGGTTATCCACTTTGACCACAGATAAAAGTCTGATTTCCTTCTACACTAACAAGCAAATCCCAGTTTAGGAAGAATGGTAACTGTGAACAAAAATCTTTAGAGTCTGTGGGTCTGTCTCTCTTTTAATGCACAGATTCTCCTCTCAAAGATGAAGCTCCAGAAAACCAAATCAAATTACATTTGCCAAAGAAAGAAATTACAAACTAGGGGAAATCTGAGACAGCCACACCCAGCCCAGCCCAGCTCCACTTTGCATACTGCCCATGAGGAAACTGGACAAGGGCCAGGGTTTCAAGTTTTTTGTCCAAGCTCCAGAAGGTCAATCTGACCACCGTCTCCACAGCCACCCACCACCCAGAGTTCAGGATCATCATCTTCTCCAAGAAGCTCTCCCTGACCACCTGGGCCCTGGATGAAGGCCCCACAGCTGGGCATGGCCAAAGTCTTAGGATCAAATCCCCATCCACCACCAAACAGGTTTGCTGTATGACCTGGGTGCGTTAGGTAGCCTGCCTCGCACAGCAACCACGTAAGGTAGTCCTGAGGGTAAACTGACAAGGTTTACAAAATGCACAGTCCAGAACCCAATACCCAAGCGTCGAGCGAAGAGAAACCAAGATACTACAGCCCCCATACTACCAAGATACTAGCACTGCCCCCAGCAATACTCCCAGTCCCTTTAGAGGCTCTCCCCATTGCCTCGCCATCCACCCTCCAGGCACTTAACACACACTATAAAGTCACCACTTGCCCAAAGCGCATGATGAGCTGTACCCTGCACACCTTTCCAGCTGTGTCTCACCTCCCCGTGGCTCTACAAAGGGGTGGAAGATGGTGCCCATTACACAGATGGGGAAACCAGGACCTAAATGAATTGTTCTAAGTTATTTGAGCAATGGGAGGCAGAGCCCAGATTTGAACCAGGTCTTCACGTGGCCCCAAAGCTCACAAGCTTACCACCACCCCAGCCTGCCTCTCTGCCTGCACAGACAAACAGGAACTGTGGAAGGGGCTTCCCTGTACCGGCCTGGAAAAACCGCAAGGACAGGCCCCACCTGGGGTTCCTCTTTGCAACGGCCAGAGTTGGTCAGTGAGGTAGAGGCAGAGAGTCGTCCAGGTCAATCCCAGCTCTCCCTCCTGCTGGCTGGGAGCGATGACCCCACCTCTCTGAGTCTTGGCTCCACGTCTAGGGAGTGGAGGCAACAGAATTCCCACTCATTTTGAAGACAAAGCGGACTAACACATGCAAAGAGCTTTGCCCAGTGCCAGGCACAGGGTCAGCACCAGTAAGTAGGATCACTGTTTCTGTGCCGCCAGCAGACGCTGGGTGCTTCCTGGGCTCTCCTGCTCGGGAACTGAGCCTGAACACTCGGCAGCCCAGGCCTCCCAGGCGCCCTCATGTTTAATCCCATCTCTCCCGAGCATAAGCTCCTTGTTCACATATATATTTCATTTCGTCCCATCACCCTGAAGGTCTCGTTAACCAGAAATGTGCAGCACATAAATGCGGATTTATGGCGGGAGCTGCTCCCACATCCTGCTGCTTTGGTGGCGACACCAGGTTCCCACCAGCCGGTGGCCCCACACTGACGAAAGGGGGGAAAGTGGAGCGCTCCCGGCACACGGAGGCCGTCACAGCAGCCCCGCCGCGGGGTAGGTGGAGCACCCTTTGTGTGTCAGGAACCTGAAAGTGGGTGCTGGGCTGGGCATCCGGGAGCTGCCCTTGGGAGAGAAGGAAGGGGGCAGCCCCAAGCCAGATCAGTCTGCTCTTTAGGGGGGTAGGGAAGAGGGGGATGAGACCAGAAGCTCACTCTCTCCTTTGTATGCACTTTCGTTCAAAGCAAAGCACCATAAAGTAGAAACTGATATTTTTTTACAAGTCCTTAACAACTTATCCTCTGTGCTAACATTCTGTAAATAAATGTCAGTGCCTTGTTATACATGTGGTTTATCTTAAACACAAGCAAAGGAGAAACTAAGTCTCTTATTGAAAACTGATGTGTGTGTACATGCGTGTGTGTGTGTGCGTGTGTGTGTTTTCATCTGGCTTTGAACAGAGACCCACATTCTCCACCTCTTTCTTCATATCAAAAGCCCAGAGCCTTCCCCAGGAATGAACTATAACTGACCATTTCCAAACACGCTGTAATTCCACACTGAAGCTCCAGCCGGAGGGGTGCTCATAATACTTTGCAGTTTAAGGAGTCAATACTTTTAATGAGTCTGCTTCGGGAGGGGGCGTTTCATTGCCACAGACACGTCCCCTGGCTCTTTCCCTCGCCCACCCACGCGGCCAGGTTGCACGTGGAGGCCTTTAGGGCCTTGAGCTTCTCCACCTGGCAGCTGGCCCCCCAGCCCCCTGGCAGGCTCTCCAGGCCAGCAAGGGCTCCCTGGACTTCCCAGGAGGACACCCGTGGCGCCAAGAGCTGAGAGTGTTTTTCTTTACGTCAAGTCCCTTCTTTTATTTAAGTACTTTTACTTCTAGCCTCCTTCTACCAGCACTACTCATGAAACCGCCCATTTGGGGTGCTAAGAACAGTTTTTCTAACAGATATTAGAATGAACACGTAAAACGTCATTTTCTAATAGACAGAATGAATATGTGTAAGTGTTGGCGGACTCACTCACCTATCAACCACCTGAGTCTGCAGAGCATTTGGGAATGTGAACGCCACATTTGGGGGGACTCAAGGCAATGGCCACGCTGGGCACCCCTGAGTAAAAAAGACCACGAGGAGGGTGGGGAGGAAAAGGACAGACCTGCACCACTCCCTCCAACCACAAGTGCATCCGAGCCTCTGTGGAGCTCGGGAACCCATCCAGCCCATTTCAGCTCAGCGAGCGCTGGGAGTCGGGCGGGCGAGGACATGGGCAGCGCTGGGCCAGAAGGGTGGGGAGCACGCTGGCGAAGGGCTCGCCCCGCGTGCGGCTCACTGGCCCACCAGTGCACGGAGGGAGGGACACTCGGACAAGTGAGGCCACTCCCCAAATGCTAACCCCAGCACCCGGCTCCAGCACTTGGGTCTCACCAGCGTGGGCCGGTTTCACAGCTGCAAATTCCAGCGAGCATCAGGCCAGACCAGGTCGGGGAGAACCAGCCTCAGAAAGGGCTGGGTGGACAGCAAGGGATGCAGCTGGAGACAGCCGCCCGCGGCCCCCCAGGCACAGAGGCTGGCACGGAGCCCTGGAAGGAGGCACGTCCCTGGATAGGGGTACATTGAGACTTCCCACCCCAAGCCACATCTGCCTCATCCCACAGCCCTGAGAGGCCCAACGCTTGCCAGATGTGGGCCGCCCGTGGGGACCGAGTTCATTTTCCTCGCGTCCTATGATAATACTTGGCTGTGTTTATTTAACTTTCTGCTTTGGATGGCGGAGAGATGGGCCAGGAAAATCAGTTTGGTTTCCCTCGATCAAAACATAGCAGCCCACACATCACGCGAGGACACCCACACAGAGCAGCTTCCCCTACACCCTCCAGAGCAACGCATCTGGCCCAGTGCTGGCAGGGCCAGCCTCAGGGCCCTCAGAAGGCCGCTTGGTGCACAGCAGAACAGGCCGCCGCTTCTGCCCGTGCCCCACATGCCTGCCCAGGGCCAGGCTGCTCACGGGCAGATTGTCACACTGTCCCCTCAATCTCTAACCAGGCGCACAGGCCTCCCGGGGCTGGGGGACACCATGGTGCTATTTGCAGGCAGTGGGACCCACATTCACGCCCAAGTCTCTCAGGCCCACCTAGGCAGGTAAAATAAGGAGAGCAGGAAAAAGGGTCCAAGAGAACGGTTCTGGGGCCCCAGAGCCATGTCCTGCACCTACACATACAGTCGGGGGTGGGGGATGGCGGGGCCGTGGGTGGGTTCACTCCCTAGAATTAGGAACTATGTTTAGTGCTTCTAACCAGTCCCACGGCACAGGAAGTGCATTTAGTCCTGGGGTACGTGCACTTCAGTGTTCACCCTGGAGTTTGCATCAGGGCAAACATGGGAACCTTCCTGTCCACCAACCAGAAACCAGTTGGCAGGTCCCAGAACACCCTGGCCCATCCCCCTCCTCTGCCCACAACTTCCCAGGCTCCCTCCCCCGCACCAAGAGGAAGACCATCCTTCCATTCCCTGCTCCCACAATCAGCACCCCGCGATGCCTCAACCCCAGGGCACGCATACTGAAGGCCCTCCTCCCTTGGGAAGAGGCCACAGAAGATGGGCTAGTCTAGGGCCACATGGCAAGGGAGTCCCAGACACCTGGAGAATGGTCTGGCAGAGGGGCAGGCTCCTTGCCCCAAGAAATACAGAGCTCAGCCCAGCACTGTGTCCTGCCCTGCAGGCCCCAGCTCTCCAGCCTGGTGCTCCCAGGCCCCACTTTTCCTCATGCTTCCAAGGAAGGTGCTAGGTGCATATAGCCTGAGGGCTTGGCCTGTAACCAGACCCGAGCTTCCAGACCTGGCACCAACCAACCAGCATGTAGAGGGGGTACGTGGGGGGGCATGCGGTTCCCTCTCAGGGCCTCACACAGGTCATATGGGGCCATGGGAATGTTGACCCCTCAGAAAGCAGGGAAGCAGGGCATCTCAGGTGGTGCAGGTGTTACAGACACAGCACTATCAAGCTGTCAGCAGCCACTGCAGCTTTAGTTCGGTCCCCGACCAGGGAGTTGATGCACATGGCACAGCAGACCTCTCCTGCCTCACCCACTACTCCCCTCAGCAGTGTGTTTCTGTCGATCTACCTGTTCTGCTCCCCACTGTCTCCAGTAGATCCTCTCACCCACACACCCACCTCTGGCCTGTACCCCAGTTCTTGTATGCATAAATAAATAAATCTTTTTTAAAATATTTATCCACACAAGAACTGGGGTACAGGCCAGAGGTGTGGGGGGGTTGGGGTGATGAGAAAATTCACCAGAGACAGAGTGGGGAACAGAATAGGCAGATGTGCTGCAACACACTGCTGAGGGGAGCAGCGGGCATGGCAGGAGAGGTCTGCTGCGCCATGTGGGTCACCTCCCCAGCCAGCAGCAGGGATCGAACTCGTGCTGCAGTGGCTGCGGTTTGCTTCACAGTGCATTCATTGCTTAACCCACTGTGCCATCAGGGAGGCCCCTAAGTAAATAAATATAAAAAAAAAAGAAAGCAGGGAGGCGACAAGATGATGCAGGAGGAAGCAGAGTAAAAGGCCAATAAATGGTGCCCACCCGGGCAGTGGGTGGTCTTAGCTCAGGATCCCTGGGTAAACAAAGCAATTTGCAAAGTTTGACCTCACTCAGCACACTTTCACACCGGCAGGAATCACATCTGCATGTCCATCCAGGGTGCTGGGGCTGGATGGGCAGCACCATGTGTCTGTCACATGTCACAGAGGAGAAAGCTGAGGCCCGAAGAGTGACAGGCGTGCAGGTCACAAGCAGTGTCCAGCCAGCAGCTCCAAGGCCGGGCTCTTTCCACAGTCGCTCGTGGTCTTCCCTGTTGCTGTGGTTGTCCTGGCTGGTCACACAATGCAGTCTGGAGTGTGGAGGGACAGGCAGGGCCCACAGAAGTCAATGAGCCAGCACCTCCTCACTGGAGTAGGCATTCGGCAGCAGCCACCTCTACACCGCCCCTGGGCCCCTCTGCAGCCTCGTGGCCTGGAGGTGCAGCGTCCACTGCAGGACATCTGTCTGGTGCCCAACCCAGCCCTGCCAAAGGGAGGAGGTGCCAGAGCCACTCAGGCCGATGGACACCAGCAAGAACCCAAGGCCAGAGCCCAAGGCCAGGCAAAGCGGAAGTCTGCAGCCCCTCTTCAAGCTGTTCAAGCCCAGGACCCCTCTCCTGTGGAGGCCGAGGGCAAGATGTCAGCTCACCTCCTGACAAGAGGAACCTTTCCCCATGTGGGCCTGGCACACGCTAACTCCCCTGCAGTCCTGTAGAGCATCTGACCAGCCACAACCTCCGGAACAGACATCTCACCCCAAACCAGTCAAGAGGTGGGCATGTAGCAGAAAGAGCCAGACAGCAGCCCCACACCTGACTCGTGCACACATCTGTGAGCCCAGGAAGCAGCAGCACCTACGCCCTGCTGGGTGGCATGAGCATCGGGGAAGTTCTGCGTGAGGCTGGGAGCACCCAGCACGCGCGGCAGACCCAGGAAAGGCAGCAGGACATCTAGGGGCTGACACACGCACCAGGCAGAGGATGCAGCACTTTTTGTGCATTTGCTTGTATAAAGCTCACTGCACCTCGTCCCATTTCATGTAAGAACACTGCATGACTGTCCAAGGTCACGGACTGGGAAAGCCAGACCGTACCCCAGTTCTGCCTCCAGAGACGACACACTGCTGCTGTTGTGATTATCCTCACTTTGGTTGGGCTGTCACCTTCAGAACCACCTTCGGAGTGTCCGTCTATGTCCAGCGCCGCCACCACCCAGCAGCAGGCCCTCTGCTGCCAGCTCCCTTCCCAAGCTCCCTTCCCAGGCTGAGTCCGCGCCCTGCCTTCCAAGCAAATGTTTTCCTGCCTTTGCATTAAATACACCCTTCCGCATCAGAGGTGCACCCAAAGGTCTCCCCAGATCCCCGATAATTAGACCCCTCCTCTTCTCTCCTCTGGGCCCCACGGTCCTCTCAGTGCCCAGCTCAGCCAAGATCTGGGGCCGCCCCTCCCGGCCCACCCCTCTCCGGCACGATCCTGTTGTTCCTCCTCTTCATTCCTGGCCAGGCCCTCGCCCTGGCCTTGCCTCAGCGGGCACCCACCATCAGCTAGTAAAATAAATTCTTCCGAAATCCTTTGCTTTTTTTCTACCTTTTTCAATTCCCCAGATTTTAGGGGGGGAAGGAATTAAATACTGATGGGCACACAGAGGAAAATAAAACTGACCCGTAACGCCCCACTTAGCAATGCCAAGGGTACTAGGGGGTGGTTGATGAACAGGACACTTTCCGTCAATTACTTTCCTTTTCTGAACAGCAGCGGGACCCCAGTGGGAGCAGTGGGACCCCAGGGGTGTCTGGGTGGTCCAACCGTCCTCAGGGTGCTCAGGGCACAGCCAAAAAGTCCGGCTGCTTTAAGTTCACGGCCCACAGGGAGGTGAGCAAGTAGGGGCACTAGGGTAATGGGGAGTCTTGAAACCACATCTGAGGAGGGAAAGCAAAGGCACAGACATTATTCACCCCAAAGAGGCAGGCTCAGGGGACCCCGAGCTGTCTTCAGACATCTGAAAGGCTGTCAGGGGAAAGAGGGACTGTGTCGGCCAGGTGGCCTCCAGGGGTCAAACTGGCACCAGCCAGAGGAAGGCTTCCAGGAGGAGCAGGAGGAGTCCATCAGCCGAGGCCGCGAGCGGTCTGCTCCTGCGGCCGTGAGCAGACAGCACGGAGGGGCAGGCGGGGCAGAGAGACCCCGGGGACCCACGCCTCAGAGCGGAGTGGCGGTTAGAGTTAGCCTGGACTGTAGTGTCTCTGCCCAGAGCTCAATGATGCCGGGGTCCTAAGATGAGTATCTTAGGGTGTGGATGACCCTCACCCTCAACTCAGTCAGAAATGCCACCAGGAGTATCCTCACCGGGGTCAGATCTGGTGCTTCCCAGAAGGCCAGAGATCTGAATGTTTGTAAGAACCACTACAATTTTTAAACAGGCCAGACAAACTTCTCACAGGCCAGATCTAGCCCTTGCACTGCATGCTGGAGAACCCCAGTCTAAGGAGGAACTCACAGGGCCAAAGAGCCAACTGAAAGAAAAAGGAGCCGTTTCAGAGCCTGGAAGAGCAGCCACCCCCACAGGAACAGAATGGGTTAAGAGACAATTTGGCTCTCTGCTCCACGCTGGAGCTGCAGCTGGCCTCCTAGCCCTCAGGGAGGCTATGTCAGCTGCCCGAGCCCCCACCCAACCTGCCCGCCTCAGTCACCCAGTCTGGAACCCCAGATCTGAGAACAGGACAGCTGCCCTAGGGCTGGCCGGCCACAGCCAGCCAGGAAGAGATTCCGTTCCCCGTGCCCTGCTGAGAGCCATTTGCTCATTTGGGATGGATGCCACAGGGCCCCAGAAGCAGGTTTCTGCCCCTGCTCTCCTCCCCTGCTTCCCCAGCCCTCAGCCGACAGGCGGGACGAGCCCCAGCGGCTCGATAATCACCACGGTCACGACGGCTGTTCACTGAGCGTGCGTACCAGAGACAGGGCCGGGTGTTCAATGCACGGCGGGCACAGTCCTCACAGTAACCCGAGGGGCGTTTTTAGCCATCCTCGCTTCCCAAGTAGGTAAGCTCAGCTCAGAGAGGTTAAGACACTCACCCATGGCACACAGCCAGGAGCAGAGCTAGAATTCAAACCCAGGCCTATACAACCACACCAAACCCCTGGGCCAGGGCGTTCTGTCTCCCAGGGGCGCACCAGGTTAAGTTCCAGTGCCAAAAAGGACTGAGGAGGAAGGGGAAGGAAGGGCAAGTGGATGACTGGGCCTTTTTGATGTTGTGCCCAGTGAATTTGTTTCAGGTGTAACTGGAACATACTAGGTTAGTAGATGTGAAGAGGCTCTCCAGGGCTTCCCCTCCTGTCCTATGGGGGGGGGGGGTCCCACCCCAGATGAGCAATGCTTGTAGGAAATTGGGAGAATGGGGTGGAGGGCAGCAGCAAGAAGACAGGTCCCCACACCCTGGGGAGACCCCAGGCTTGCCCAGCCATCAGTCCTCCTAAATAATGACAGCTGGGAAATCTCAAGTTGGATGAGCTGGCCATAGGTTCTCCAAAACACACAACAATAAGCACACGGGCCTCCAGAGCCGGCGTGCGCGCGTGAAGGCCGCGTCCCCGGGCTCCGGGAGCTGCCGCTGCCTCCCGACAAAGGCGCAGTTCGCTCAGTGGCATGGGCGAACTGGCCTGGGAAACCTCAGTCATGAAAAGTTCTCATTAAAAGTACTGAAAAAAACTGTTTTGGCATCTTTTCCAACCAGTGGGAAAGTGAGGAAGGTGGGGGGTGCAGGGCAGGGTGTGCTTCTGTTCTGTGGGGACTGGAGAGAACACGGTCCTCGTACTCGTGTGCAGCGCAGAACTGTTCTGGAGCTGCACACAGGAGCTAGGAGCCCAGGGCCCCAGGGAGGGGGGCGGGGGCGGGGCCTTCTTCCTGCTGCGCTTGGTGTGCCTGTCTGCAGTGATCGTTCTCTCAGGTTCATGCGTACCCCACGCAAACCCCGACCCCGCCAGTTACTCCTGCTGCGCTCTGGGAAGTGGTGTGTGCCAGAGGCCCTGTTCCCTGCCCCACAAGGCTACAGGACTGGGGGACCCCGGGCCCCAGACTTTGCACTGGGTGTCATCCCCAGGCCCACCCTCCTGGTGCCCTCGATGTCCCACTGTGCCGCCCAAGCCCACAGCCTGAAGACAACTTGATGGGCAGTGTCCACTTGACCCCGTCCATCTCGCACCCCGACCCTGGCCTGCTGGAGCCACCCAAGAGGGGCAGCGTGACCCTCAAGCAGGGGTACCGTGTCAGACACCTACTGCCCAGCCCTGCTGTCAGTCCCTGCTGCGTGCTGAGCGCCACCTCCCACCACCAGGACCGTGCCCACTGAATTGCTTTGTGTCCCTGGGACACGGCTGCCCGCCCGTTCAGCTCTTCCCGGGGAGACCCCTTGGGCAGAGCAGCACGGGAGATGAGGAGGCAGTGGGGGCCCTTCACCCCAGAGGCAGTCGCCTGTGGGGAACACCCTCCAGCCAACTCCACCAACCTCTGAAGCCATCCTGGGATCTCAGTCTCTTCTTCCTTTCATTCCATCAGCACCCCTTTACTCCCCGACCCCCAGAAACTGCCTTCGGCCCGCGTTGTGCAGAGTGCGTTTCTGTCAGGAGTGGTCCTGGACCCTCACACCCAGGAAAGCAGCGCTGAGACCAGGGGGACGGGGCCACCGTTCCCCACACGCAACACACCCAGGAAAGGCAAGTGCTCTGGAGGGGCAGCCGGGGGTCCACGCCCGTCCTACCAGGTAAACGTCCTGCAGAGGTGGGGCAGGCCATACTTGGGCTTCCCCAGAAGACGCTGACGGGAAAAAAACAAGCCCTCCTGAGTCAAGGACACTGGCACGATTAGCTGAACCCCACCTCTTCCTCTGGAAACCCCGGAGGACTCAGGAAGCAACAACTCGAGGGAAGGAGTGGGGCTGTCCCCGGGGGCTGGCTGAAGGACGCCGGGCCAGGTTCGGTCAGCACCAGCAACACCACGTTGAAGAGCCCAGACTCGGGGGAGAAAGCCTAGGGTCACGGCCGGCCCTCTGAGCTGCGGGACCTTGACAGGCCCGTGACAGGTCACCTTTAAAGTGGAGGTGACTGACTGACCCGCCTTCCCGAGAGGCCGCCCTCAGGCGAAAGAAGCGCCAGCATGTCGTGAACCCTGGTAAGGCACCCGAAGCTGGCACAGGGTCTGGAGAGCAGACAAGGAGAGGTGGGATTCCCTTCTCGAGTGGGCCACCTGAGGCTCCGGCATCAGCGTGCTCTGAGAACTACTGAAATGAGCCCAAACCTCCAGGCCCTCCTAACCCATCAGATGATTAACTGGCTTGGCTGTAGTTTGCTGTGGAGTGTTGCCAGCCGATACTATGAAACACACAAGCGTGTGCACGTGCACACACACATGCAACAGAGTTTACAGCTTGCTAGGCCTCGAACCCCACTGAACCCACTGAACCCAGGCAGGCTCTGAAGGAAGAGAGCCCGACCTGAGAGCAGGCGCCAGCGGGAGGCCAGACCTCCGGGGACTGTGGATGGCACAGAGAGGAGGAGCAGGGAGAGGCCGGGTCTCCAATGAAGCAGCCCAGAGCACGGACCTCCCTCTGCAGTGGGCGTCTCTCTTGAGGTTCTCTGTCCGACACATCTACACGTCTACACATGCCCCTCAGAGCTCCCCCAGGCCCTCTACCCTGCGGTGGAGCCACACAAGCTCAGGGCCTGAGGGGCTCGCACGAAGTCTACCCAGACCTCAGCCGTGCGACCTTCAGCACGCATCAGCCGTGTGAGCTCGGCCAACTTACTCAGCCTTCCCAACCTGTCTCCTCGCCTGCAACATGGCGGGTGAGAACAGCACTGCTCAGGCACGTGACCATTATCATCACCGATGAAAGTAATATTGCCCCTTCCCTGCCCCTCCCAGCCAGTCTTCCACAAGAGAAAAATAAGCCCCTGGGCAGCAACTGGATACAGGCAGATGTTTTTTAAGAAGTGGTGCTCCCTCACCTTTCCATGAGAAGCCTGAGCCATGATCTTAATTCACGGGAGATGAGCTTCCAGCACCTCTCCCCTCAGACTCCCCCCGGGTCATCCGAGCACCATGGGATGGATGCTCTGACCCGACACCCCACTGCACAGGTGGGGACGCCAAGGCACAGAGAGGTGTGTGGCTGGGCTGCTCACACAGCAAGCAGGAAGCAGGGCTGGCCAGGAGCTGTCGCTGCCACCGCCCTTTCAGTGCTTGAGGCCGCCAGCTGACAGACGGTGAAGGGGGCCATCGTTACACAGCCAGAGGGTGGGTCTGTGGCCATGGGCAGCACCCGCGCCCCCGAAATGGGCAGCGCCAGCCCTCCCTGTGCCGCAACTCAGGCAGGACCAAGAACTTCCAGTTACTTTGAAGAAAAGTTACAAGTCTGGATTTCTGGGCAAACTTTCCTGGGTTCTAAGCGCTACATTCTAGTTCCAAACGAACTTAATCCTGAGTAACTAACAAAACCAAATGATTCTGGGTTCTGGATGGGGCCTTTCACTTACCTGCTTGCGACCTCCGTCTCAGTATTTCAGCAAAGGTCCTGAGCGTGTTTTGGCACCGAGTCAAAATGACAAGAGAGGGGCTTGGAAGGCATCTTTCCCCACAAGTCAGTGTCTTCCCACGTGGCTCAAGTTCTACCATTAGCTATTCATGCCTCTAAATCAAACAGTGGTCTCCTAGGATATTATTTTAAAAAGACGATTCCAAAGAATTTATGGTAAGTGTCTCTTGTCTAGGCGAGACCTGGGCAACATTCCAGTCTTGGGAAGACAGAAATTAATAATAATAACAACAATAGCAATAACTAATCTATGCCAAGCAACGACTGCTCAAGGCCCTCCCCCAAGTCCCGGGGACACAGTCAACCGAGCGGTTTCTGGGGGGGAAGAAAAGCACATGTCTATCTCAGATAAGAAGCTGCTAATATCCCCCCAAAATACCACCCCAAGCTGAGATCAGACACTTGGTGTCTTTCCAGAGAAGCATCCACCACATTTGCGATCTCAAAATAAGTCTGGCGTCTTCCAGGGACAAAACTTTCGGCTGCCAAATAGCTGGGTCTCCACTGAGGCTCGGGCCACCTGACGTTCTGAGGGAAGGAGAGTGCGGGGCCCTGGCAGTGGGTGGGGAGGGCGGAGGAAGGCAGGGGAGAGTTTATCTCAACACTTTTCCCTAAAATGCTGATCTTAGGTCTAGACAACAGAATCTATGCTGCTAAAATTACCATGAAGTCTTTCCCAAAAGGCATTCGGTTACATCTGATTTTAAAACACGCTTGCAGAAGTCCACTCTTGGCCTATCCTGGACTTCCAGATGAACACTCTGGAAGGGACCACCAAGATTATAGACTCATCGAGAGAAGCAGGGGCTCCAGGAGGACTTCCCAGGAGGGGAGCAGGAACTGGAGCACCCGTCTCCGACCCAAGCAAGGGTTTGGACCCAGGGCCACAGGGCCTTAGCCCGAGTGAGAAGACCTGGGTAGAGTTCGGAAGGACTCACTGTAGGAGAATTGGGGAAAGGGTCATTGGAGAACAAGGGAAAATAAAGAAAAAGCAAGAGCACCAGTCCAGCCGCTTAGCCCGGCAGCTGTCTCCACACGTACAGGACTCTCTAGCTGTCCTTTGACCCTACCGATAAGTAAGAAGCAAATAAGGTGACCTTCATTTTATCAGTGAAACAACATGAGATCCAGAGAGATTAAGACGCTAGTGCAGCACCACACAGCTGGCAGCACCAAGCCTGCCAGCCTCTCTAACCTCGATTTACCATTCCCTGGTCTCTGTGCTCCAGCACACTGGCCCTCTCTGAGCTTATCGAATGGGCACGGAGAACGGCGCGTGTCTGACAGCACCATCAACAGCCTTCCCCGAGCCCAGCACTGTCGTCAGCAAGCTACTCATAGTTCAGTCTTAGCTCTGTCATGCTTTTTTCTGGGAAGCCTTCCGTTAATTTGAAATCCAACTCCCCTACTCCAAGACACACCACTCCCAACTGAGTCATATTACAGCATCCCTCCACAGCCTACCTGTGGCTGCACAGACATCACCTGGAGACATTGTTAAAACTGACTCCTCCATTCCACCCTCAGAGATTTCTGATTCTGCAGATCTAGGATGGGAGTAGAGAATCTACATTTTTTTTTTAATTTAGTTATTTATGCACACAAGAGCTAGGGTACAGGCCAGAGTCGTGGGAGGTGAGAGGATTCACCAGAGACAGAGTGGGGAGCAGAACAGGCAGACTGACCGAAACACACTGCTGAGGGCAGCAGCGGGCAAGGCAGGAGAGGTCTGCTGTGCCATGTGGATCCCTCCCTGTCCGGGGATCAAACTCGTGCTGCAATGGCTGCGGTTTGCTTCATAGTGCGTTGCTTCACCCACTGCGCCACCAGGGAGGCCCGAGAATCTGCATTTCCAACAAGTTCCCAGATAATGCTGTTGCTGATCCTGTGCTGTCCAACCTAGTCCCCATAAGCCTCGTGTGGCTATTTTAATTATAATTAAATAAATTTAAACAGGTAGTTCCTCAGTCACACTCACCATATTTGAAGAGCTCAACAGCCACTTGTGGCTAGTGGCTACCATACTGGACAACCCAGATATAGAACATTTCCTTCCTTACCAAATGCTCTACTGGACAGCACTGGTCTAGATTCTAGAGAGAGCACGTGCTATTGCTGGGAATCACAAGCTCCTCTGTGAGCCTTTGCCTACTGTCACCTCTTCCATAAGACTGTATGCCACATGAGGGCAGGGCTTAATCGTGTGCCCTTTCAGTAAAGGATGTTGGTTGACTGGACGGGTGGGTGGATGGATAGAAAAATGTAATGGATAGACAGGTGGATGGATGATGGCTGGACAGGTGGATGGATGATGGATGGACAGATGGGTGAATAATGAGTGGGCAGATGGATAGATGATGGATGGACAGAGGGATGAATGATGAATGGACAGATGGATGGAGGGTAGACCCATCCCCCATCCAAACCCACTCCAAGAGGCCGACCCCCATCAGTTGATGGAAAAGTGAAGCTTTACACTTTTACCTCTACCAACGGTCCGTGAGCCCTAGTTCAGAGCAAGTCCCCATCCCCAAATATGAGCGGCAGAGGACTCCCCAAGCGCCAGATAACCGTACCCTGCCTTCCGGAGCAAGCCGCGGCAGAAAAAAGAGTCAATTCTCAAATGCCTTCACTATTTTGAGTTCTTGGATACCTAGCAAATAAGAGCTGACAATCTGCCTTTAATAGCTCCAGTTTTGAGTGTCTTCAAGACATCTCTTTCCAACTAAGTAACCCAAATAAATTTAGCGACTTTTTTTATAAGGAGAAATAATTAAAGAACAGATGGTGTTGCTTACTTTGAAATTTTTGCTCTAAAATAGATTTTGTGTGCACCTTGGTTGGAGTTCAACTCCCCCCTTCTCATCCGTGTGTCAGAAAAGGAGATCAGCTCACTAATTACCTGGCTGTCTTTTCCCTACAAGATCCCAATTTAAGAATCTCGTTTCATTCTAAGAAAATTAATTCAAAATGCCAAATAATTTAAAAATGTATTAAGATTCCCTTTAGACTAGAAAGCAAAAAGAGCTTTCATTTGTCTGCTAAAAATCACCTTGGGTAGTCGGATTGAAGTTCAGCTCTTAAGACTTGGTCCCCAGAATTGAGCTTATGGCGATGCCATTGGTCCCATATGTCCACAAAATGTTTCATTGAAAATATATGTGCTTTTAAATTGGTCTCTGACCATTTCTATGCCACGGTCTCTAACCTCTCCAAGCATTTCCCAACCCTTGGAGCCTTGTTCTCCTTGGAAGCGAGGTTCTTTTATTTGCATTGGAGGCAACCTATTTCCAGCATGCCAAAACCTGTTCACTTTCAAAGCCACTTTTGGAAATTTTATAGCCTGAAATGGAATAAAATTTAAATTTAATAAAATTTGAGACCTGAACAAAAAAAAAAAAAGAAGAACTGGTTTAAAAGCCAGCTACCCAGACACAGAGGAAAACAGTCTGAGAAAGCCCACAGGATGGAGGGGGAGAAACCAGACCATGGTTGATCTGCCAAACGTCATTTGGGGCTGGTTTAGAGAAGAACCAGAGCTGGGGATGCAACACAATTATTTAAATCCAGAAAGAAAAATGTTTGCTCCGAAATTTGGCAGGGCTGGTGGCCGCCGCTTCTCCGTGCTTCAAACTGACTCCACGCATGGGTGGAGGACGCACCCAGGCCAGAAGGGTCTGCCAGACGAGGGGGTCCCAGTTGGCCCTGAGGTGTGGTGGAAAGGTGGTGAGGGTTTTTTATCGGATGAACTGGGAGTTTCACCCTAAAGCACCGTGGGGTAACAAGCCACATTTTTCTTTCAACGACAGGTCATAACAAGAGGGGATTTTCTCTCTTCCTTTGTTTCTCTCTGTCTCTGCCTTTGTCCCTGGCTGGCAGCCCCCCTCTGCCCCTGCGCTGGCTGGCTCGCTCTCTCCCTCCCCCTGGCTCCCTGGGTGTGAAGGCCTCGTCTGGCTGTCACTCAGGCCCCTTTGTGGGCCCAGGGAAGGGGGCCAGGGCTCCACAGGCCTCAGGGTATTACAACCCCCCACAGCCCTCCTGCAACCTCGGAGTCCACGCTCAAAGGCAGGCTGTGAGATCTCTTTTGACACCCACAGAAGGACCTCTGGGGGATGTTGCTGGAGAAAACCAATCAGCACCCCATCTTCTGTCCCACTGGTGGAGAGAGCTGGGAAATAAGAAAGAGTTAAGATGGAATGCCCCAGCTGTCCCTGTTGACTTGCTGATAAATCAATTCCAACAAGAGCATGAGTAGAAACTCCAGGGTGTACAGGGACAGCGCTAATTCGTGAAATTGCATTTGGGCTGAAGAATCACTGGTTTGCCTCAGTCACCCTTGCAGGAATTTTTGAAGACAAGTTAGTTCAGACCAAGAGGTTGCTGCTCCTTCGCCCTGCCTGCCGCAAAGGCAGATCCCACTGCAAGGCACAGGCCTGGATCAGAAAGGATGAGACCCACATTGTTAGTGAGAGTTGACTCTTCCAGCACCTTCCACTTCCTTGCTTCCCCACCCCCCACCCCTCAGCCCGATGCTCTCCCTTCCTCCTGCTCCCTCATCTATATCTTTCTTCACTTACAGGGTCAGAGCCCTCCTTCTCCAGGAAGACTTCCTGGGGGAATAATAACAGGGTTGCTTACCACAGGCTATCAAGACGGTCTAACACATAACATCCTCAAAGCAACTTCCAAGAGGAGGTACCACTGCTGCACCCATTTAATAGCTGAGAAAACTGAGGCTCTGACTGGTCAAGTGACTTGTCCAGCTAGTCAGCTACAGAGACAGGGTTTAACTGCTGTTCCTGATAGGTAAATGGATTCTCAACCCCCTGGGCGAACACACCACGCAGCATCTTCCCAGCATCTTCCGCCAGCAAAGCACTGCCCCGGGGAGCGGCCCAGAAGGTCAGCAGAGCCAGCACTGAGTCATCCCCACTCTCATCAGGCCCCCTTGGTGACTCAGGACTGAGCAAAGTAGAGGCCCATAAGGGAAATGAGGTCTGTGATCGACCTTGAACTTAAAGAGGCTACAAGCCCTGACCAGCGTTGCTAATGGGCCAGGAGTAACCCGAGCCAGCCGTTTGGATGGGAGCTCCAGGCATGATGGCTGGCTGGCCCGCGGCTGGCTGGCATCACCGCCTGCATCTCCGTTTCACAGGCCTCTGTTTAGCACAACCTTTTCTCATTCAACAACAAAGCAGCTCCCATTTATCAAGTGCTGACTAAGTGCCAGCACTCTACTAAGCACTTTACACACATTATCTTGTTTAATCTTCACTA
Source organism: Galemys pyrenaicus (assembly GCA_019455555.1). Classification (NCBI taxonomy): domain Eukaryota; kingdom Metazoa; phylum Chordata; class Mammalia; order Eulipotyphla; family Talpidae; genus Galemys; species Galemys pyrenaicus. Next base: position 2,074,997 of record JAGFMF010011775.1, on the reverse strand, counting down.
CTGCACAGGGGGAAAAAAAAAAACGGTTTTAATTTTTAACGCTGAATGCTAGGCAAGGAAACTGAGGTTCAGAGAGATCAAGAGGGTCCCCCAGGCACACAGCGAGGAAGCCTGAAGCTGGTATTTGAACATTTCCTGACCACAGCCCTGTGCTTGCTGCCCTCGGAAGGAGAGTCTTGGTTAAGGTTATGGGCGATTTGTTATCTTCTTTTCATTTTAGTATGTTTTTAAAATGTTCTGCAACATTCCAAAGGGGGAAAAAGGTTGTAACTTGATAGGAAAAAAAAAAAAAGAGAAAGGTTAGAAAAGAGTGTTAATATCATTACGGTAAATGGAAAAACGTCACACGCACACACAAGCACGGGTGTGCACATGCACGTGTGTGCAAACATACAGCTGTCGATCTGTGGTTTATTTGGGATTTTGTGATTGCCAAAAATTAAAAATCCAAAAGGCTAATTATTTTCACGTAAGGCTTAGATATTCAGCTTCAAACCTGGGCAAAAAGCTCCAGACACAAATTCTTCCCTGTTGACCTGCAGACCGTGAGGCTTCACCGTTACCAAGAGGCTTCTGAACCCACAGAGAGGCACTGGAGCCTCCACAGACAGTCCCCCTCTCACAGCGGGGGCCTCACACGGCGGGGACCATGCCCACCGCCACCGGACGGGCCAGTGACAAAGCAGGTTTCCTGCCCAGACCTGCCGCTTCCCCAGGCCCAGTCACTACATCCTAAAGAAAGGCTGGGGCTGAGGTCCGGGCCAGGGGAGCACTGGAAGAGGCGCCACATGGCACGTGCTGGTGGGAGGAGGTCTCTCAAGTCCTGAGCCCTGCCCGGCGCCCAGGGAGGCAAGAGCACTGTGCAGGGAGCCCTGGGTTCCTGCAGAGCCCAAGGATCAACCTGGGCAAGTCCCTTCACCTCCCCAAGCTTTCTAGGCCTCAGAGCTCAGCTATTCCTGCAAAACGGGGCTTTTCTGGATCTCCCTCCCAGAAGGAAACTCGACCCTTTGCTTTCTCTTTCTGTACCCCACCTCTCTGACAGATACTGCCACCCCTCAAAAACCATTCTAGGGTGGCCCGTAGCAGGGATCCGAGAACGCTCCAGGCTGGCACCCTCACCCGTGGCAGCTGCCCTCCTCCTGGATGGGAAAGAAACTGGTGGGTAGGTTTTTAAGGCTCGAAATAAAGTTTAAATATTACGTGGAAATTACTAAACAAATCAAATCACTGTTAAGTGGATGTCATGGGCTTCCTCTAGACAATACGTTTAATGAAGATTATTGTCCTCCTGGTTATAGTTTTAGATTTGCATTTTATTATCAGAGAACCACTTATGCATTACTCCAGGATTTTCATTAGGTAAATAAATTTTTATGTGGATTTCATTATATTCCCTTGGCTGAAATCCTGATCACTTAACAGCAAGAATGCTGTTCCTACATCCTGTGTGTCAATCAGGATGTAACTGTTTCCTCTGGTTGTTGAAAAGTACTTTTTAAAAATCTGGTGTTGATGGCAAAAGGAAGAGGGATGGGGTCAGAATTCAGAGTCAAGTTTATGTGCAGTTCTCTCACTAAAATATTCTAGTTAGGTAGAAGTAAGCCTTTTACAGTCAACATTTATACTGAATGCTTCTATATAAAATTTATATAGGATATAAACTGTTTTCTATGAAATGTGTAAACACGTTTTCTCTGTAAAGTCACTATCAATTCCCAGTGACTTCCGCCTGCTCCAGCCACTCACATATAAGCTAATCAATAGCACAGGACCAGCGGTGCGAGGAGCAGGCCAGTGCCCGGGAAATAAAGCTGAAAGAAACAAGCCTGGGGAAGAGGCAGGAAGGAAGAGAGTGGAGGGAGACATTCCTGGAACCACAGCCATCAGCAGGGGAAAAAAATCTTTTCTAAGAAGTCTAATATGAAGCAATTAAGCTAATTGGAATCTAGATTGTGCCGGTGCCTCCGGAAACTTGAGACCAGGGGAATCTCCTTGCTGGAAAAAATCACACCTCAGTATGAATGAGTGAGGGAGTGAATGAATGAAGCAGCTAAAGGCAGACCCTAACATCCCGGTCTGATCCATCGAGCCCAAAAGACACAGGTGGTTCCAAGCATCCATCTGCTAAGGCCCAACAAGGTTCCAAAAGAACTCGCTTGTAACAAAATCTCCTGCTTGTTACAAAGGGCTGCCGCACTGGGCGGCTGGGTGGCTGGGTTGAGCCAGTGTGCAGAAGGCCTCCACCACTGGTCCTTCCAGCCCCAAGGACTAACAGAGAGCTGTCCTTCCAAGATGCCTTTCCCCAGAGCACATGCAGAGGCAAATATCTCCAAACAGCCCAGGGGAAAATAGCAGCAGGGGTCACACAGCAAGCCATTGAGGAGAAGAAGAATGAGTCAGGAAGGAAACTGTACCTTCACACGGGTTTTCATGAGGATGGTCTGATGCATCTTAAATCTTAACTTCTGCCCAGGAACAGGATTCAAGTGTTGAGGTCCCATTATTAGCTCTGTCCCTGAATAACTGTGTGACTGACTCTCAGCTTCTCAATTCTAATAACAACACTGAGTTCACCGGGTTGTTGTGAGAGTAAAAGAATGAACACAGAATGGGAGAAAATGTTGACAAGATCAGAATATAGGAAACTCCTGAAACCAACAACAAAAAACAACCCAATTTAAAAATGGACCTTTTCGTCAACGAAGATACACAAATGGCCAATAAGCACGTGAGAAGATGCTCAGCATCACTAATCACTAGGGAAAATGCAAATCAAAACTACAGTGAACACCATTTTAAACCCATTAGGATGGCTACTATCAAAAAAAATCGCCACGGTTGGAAAGGATGTCAGAAATCGGACCGGGTCCCTCGTGCACCATGGGTAGGCACAGAAAATGGTACAGCCACTATGGAAAACAGGATGGCAGCTCCTTAAAAAATTAAAAATAGAATCACCATATAAAAAAACCTAGTAATTCTACTTCTGGGCATACATCCAGAGAATTGAAAGCAGGGTCCGAAAGACATACTTATATACCTATGCTCACCAGCATTACTCACAATAGCCAAGAGGTAAAATAGCCCAACTGTCCACTGGCCAATGAACAAAATGTGATATATACCTGCAGCGGAATATTAGTCAGCCTTAAAAAGGGAAGAAAATTCTAACACATAACAACACTGATGAACCGTTATTATGCTAAGTAAAACAAGCCAGTCACAAGAGGACAATACTGGGCCTCCCTGGTGGCACAGGGGTTGAAGTCACAGCACTATCAAGCTATCACCAATCACTGTGGCACGAGTTCCATCCCCGGCCAGGGAGCAGACCCAGAGGGTGCAGCAGACCTCTCCCATCTCGCCCGCTGCTCCCCTCAGCAGTGTGTTTCTGTCGATCTGCCTGTTCTGCTCTCCACTCTGTCTCTGGAGAATCCTCTCACCCCCTGTACCTCTGGCCTATATTAACCCCAGTTCTTGCATGCATAAATAAGTAAATCTTTAAGAAAAACAAAAGGACAATAAGACACTGTACTCCACGTCTTATGAAGGGTTAGAGCACTCAAAATCCTGGAGACAGAAAGTAGAGTGGTAGTCCCCAGCAGCTGGATGCAGGCGGGATTGAGGAGCTCGTGTTTAGTGAGCAGAGTTTCAGCTTTACAAGCTGAAAGAGCTAAAGAACTAGACAGTGTTCTAGTTCTAGACTAGACTGGCCAGGCAACCACATGACTATTTAACACCACTGAACTGCACACAGAAATGGTTAAGATGGTACATTTTATGCCATGTGTGTTTTACCACAGTTAACAAAAAAATGAAGCAAGTTAGAGAACTGAACCAAGACTGCTCACAGCCAGCACCTGGACTCAGCAAGGACTCACGCGTGTCCCCTTTACGACTGGACGCTGTCTGCACCAAGCCATCAGCCCCCCACGCCCCCAATGGTTCACTTTTCAACAGTCTTTTCAGCTGTTGACAACTTCCCAAAACTACTCAAACTCCAACCTCCAGTGTCAGCTGTAGGGGCACAACAAAACCTTCTTAACCTTCAACTTCGAAAGTCATCCACGATGCTCAGTCAGCGCTTGATAAGCATTTCCTCGTGACCTTGGTGAAGGCCAGTAGGAAAGGGAGCTAAGGGAGATGATGAAATGAAGATCCTGAAAAGGGGGTCCCCAAGTGTAACAGTGGTCTTCCTCAGGGAGAAGTTTAGGGTGCTTTTATTTTCCCCTCTGTACTTTAGTGTATTACTCTCACTGTGTGCAATTGAGTGAGCACTGCAAAATGTAAAAGCTTTTCCATTCGGTGAAATAAAGGAAATAAAAATGAAAAGTGTCAAGCACTCATAATAATAAAAAAGTGATTCAATTTCCCCCAACCGGCTCTACCAGGTCAGCTCCCACCTCCCCCCATCCTTGCTCAGCTCCAGGCTCGCGCAGCCGCCTCTCAGACACCCAGACTCTGTACTCAGGGCCTTTGCACGTGCTGCCTGCAGCGTCAGTTCCCCCGTGACTTCAAAGTCATCTCCTCGGTGAGACCAACTCAGTCTAACCCTGCACCTTCCCAGCCAGGCTCCCCACACCTCTTGTCCCTTGCTGCTCCCCTTTGCCTTTAATTTATTTACTGTCTCCCCCACCCATCCCCCACCCCCCACCACCGCCCTGAGACTTGGGCTCCAGGGGTGCAGGGACTGTTGGTGCTCCACTCACCACTACAGCGAGAACCCCTCTGGCGCGTATCAGATGCTCAGTGACAGCGGACGGGATGAATGAATGGAAGTCAAGAAGAATGATTATTCTTGGCCATTTGGCAGCCCCGAGAATCTCCCCTTTTCACGCTCTCTTAGTAAGCCTAGTGCAACTGCTGAAAAAGCTTGACAGAAACATGTTGACTCCTCTCTGACTCAGACTCTAATGCAGAGTCGCCTCCTGCCCGTGGACATTGACATGAACACCAGGGATGGCCCGTCTCCAGGGTCCTGACCCCACACTCCAAGTCCGGGGCATCTTTCTTGAAGAGCATTTATCACTCAATCAAGCCGCCCACCCTGCCAGCCCCGGTGAACACCACTTACAAGAGGCTCGCCATCACTGCTGAAAATCTCACTTGTCCTCAAATATCTCCTGTTTATCTTGGGAACAGTCTACATGAATAGTCCGTTGTTGGAAGAACATAATATTTTCCTTGGCTTTTAGGCAGCCGTCTGGCAAATGAGCTTTCCCCATGTAACTTTCTGCGGGCTTTATGCAAGCAGTTAATTAGAATTATACAGACATGTTTATAGAAGTTTAAATGAAGCATAGTTTGAGTTTGTGAAAATATATATAATTACTCACACCGACACTTCCCACTGAAAAAGAAAAGGCAACATAAGCAAAATCCCTAAAAGCAACAGCAGGCACTGGAAAACCCTCCGCCGGCTTCAATGATTCCACTTCGGGGGCCTTGGGGAGACAGAGCGCTGCTGGGGAACCCACAGCCACACCACCTAACACTTTGCTCATTAGTTCGCACTGCAGCCAGAGCATTCCTGAAAGGGTCCCGGGGCCGGGCAGGCACGAGGAGGGCTGCTGCACCCGGTCCTCCCGCCGCGCCGCCTGCGCACTGGGGCAAGCGGCCATGCAGAAGAGGCCGGGCCCCCGGGCAGGCTCCTTCCAAAGCGCGAAGGAGGAACCTGCGCCCTCAGAACTGAGTGATGCTTCCTGGCAGCCTCAGGCCCAGATTAGGGTGAATTTTGCGGCTGTCTTGTCCGTGACCTTCAGGCCCCTTCCTAATCTGATTCCACCCACGGCACCCACTCACCTGTGCCTGGGCTTGCCTTCCCCTGCCCCTCCCGTGCCCCACGTGGACACGTGGCCGTGTGCACATCTCATGGGTGTGTCCTGGAGTCCATCCCCTCTGCCCGGTCCATGCGGAAGCTAGCTATTCCAATCCAGTAATTCCCCGAAATTATCCTCATTCCTGGTCTTCCAAAGATTTCTCGTAAAAGAACCCACCTCTGTGTCGAGAATGATCAGCTGGCTCGCTCACTAGCTTCAGTGACTACTTCCCAGGAGTGGGAAGGACTGGACACCCCCCAAGTAGGGTGACTGTCGCTCACAGGAGGAGGGAGCATCTGGCAGTGGAGAAGAATTGTCCTCGGGGCAAAGCAGACAGATCCTGAGGGGAAGGTCAGGTCCGGCTGTTCCAGTGCTCATCCACGCTGCTCGCTGGCCTCAGCCCCGGGGACAACCAGCCAGAAGGACTGACCCACAACTCCATTCCCAGTCTACCCCTCAGACCGACCGCATGCCAGGGACTTTCCGAACCCCTTCTCCTCCCCTCTGCCCTTTCTTTGAGTCCTAGGGACACAGAAGTGTTCAAGTAAAACCTGGTCCTGTCCAGATAAGAGATGTGAGTCCAGTGCAGAAGGAAGATTGTAAATAAGTAAATACAAAAAAAAAAAAAATTCCCACCAAGAAAGAAAAACTAATATGACATTCAAAAAGAGCGCACATAAGCTAAAGCAGTTGGTCCACTTTGGGGAAAGGTGGTCTTGGAAGGTAACACTGAACCTGAGACCAGAAGGACAAGAGGCCAGCTGGGCAGAGGGAGACAGGAGTGAGTAGGAGAGGACGCCGTGCAAAGGAATGGCGGAGGTGAGGAAGGCAGGCTTCAGAAGGTCAGCTATAGGACGTGCATCATGAGATGAGGAGGTGTCCAGGGCCCTGCGTGCAAAGAGACACAGCACCGGCACAGGCCTGCCTGTGCCCGAACAGCACTGGATGCCTCCCCAGGACCCTTTCCACCTATTTCTTTCAACCCAACTAAAGCTTTGTTCAGATATCCCCAGAGGACACTAAATCCAAGAGAAGCTGGGGCTCTCCAGAGTGAAGAGATGGCGCTTCAGAGCCTGTCTTGTGACTGGCCTAGGACGTGCCGTTCTCACCTATCAGACACAAGGGAGGGAACTGCCGGGCCATGAGGAAGCATCTTTTCTCTAAGGGAGCTTCTTCCTCCTGGCCTTTGGACACTGATGTATGGGTGTGGCGTCTGGCACCACAGCAGTCATTTCTTCACCACAAGGAGACAAATCTGATGCCAGGAGTCGCTGCACTGAGCAGGCAGTGCATAAAGATGGCAGGTACCTGCGTCCCTGCTGACAGCGCTAACTGCTCAACTAAGTACTCTGTAGTCACCCTCCCTCCAGACCTATGTCCTACGAGAGATGCCTGAGCTGCCTGGAATAGCGGGACCGCACGCCTTGCAGCCCAAAGCATCCCAACTAACACGATCCCTTGTCAGCCAGTCAGCTCCATCAAAACCTAACAGTCTGACCTAACTGCTTGCTCTTCCTCTTTCCAGAAGACCTTTAGGTTTCTCTGTGCCTCTCCCTGCCAGGAGGAGTCCCAACCAGTCAGAGACGGAGGCAATCTTCTCCCGGGGGGAATTTCACAACCTCAAAATCTTGCAGGGGGCGGGGGAAAGTGGAGGGTGGAGCCTGTGCCCAGAGCAGTCAAATGGTCAAAATGCAGGTCATGAAAAGTAGGGGAGGGCGAGAAGGAAGAGTTACCCTTAATGCTACCATCTAGTAATAAATAATTAGAGAAACTTCAAGATGCTTGAATCCACGTGCCTGTTCTTATAAGTAGAGGCTAAAGGTCAATCAAAGTTTTCTTTGCTCATTTTATTTTTGTGATAAAACCTTAGGAGCTAGAGAGATTTCCCCTATTTTCTAGCTGGAGAAACAAAGCGTCATAGTCAGCAGAGTGGGCTTAAGAGCCTGGGATCAAACCGTGAACCCTCCATCACCAGCTGTGCGACACTGGACCTCTGCGTCTATTTCCTCATCTATAAACTAGCAATAATATGACTGACATTTAGTTGTTGTGCAGATAACACAATATTCTGTAGAGAGAGCACAGATGTGGAGTGTCACTGCCGCCAGGGCTGTCTGGGACAAAGGCCTGGAGACATTCTGGATGTTTGGGAGCGGATCCCAAGGGATGCCCAGGTGTCCGGGCTACAGGGCAGAGCTCTGCAGAGTGGGCTTCACCTGCTTCTGACTTTCCCTCCTACAAAGCGGAGGTGCCAGAGAAGGAGCCAGTTATCAAAGCGCTCTAGTTACAAGGCTAGTCATCATGCCCCCACCCCTGGTGGGGCTCAAATCCCTTAGCTCCAATCCAAGTCCAGCCTGACCCTTTGTCCAACTCTTCCCCTACAGGTATTACTCAGGTCCGCTCAACATGCAATTTCAAACATGCGCGAATCAGCCAAAACGTCATTTGGGCCAAGCCTGCTGACCAAGCTGGGCGATGCTGCTTGAACCTAAAAAAACAGGCTGAGATCATGAAACACTTGTCTTCTGGGAGCAGGAGGCTCTAAAGGGGGCCGCTGAGGAGGAGGTCAGGAATGTTCTGAGCTCAGGCAGGCTCCTGGGAATACGGGTGTGATCTCCCAAAGTGACTACTTTTCCAGACCTCTGCCCCGGCTGATCTGGACATCAGGAGGCTGGAACCCACAGCCCCTGGGACAGAACCAGAGGGCCCAGGGGAAGCTCTTCAAGCAAGTGGGGTCTGAGCTGGGTTCCAGGGGGAAAGAGTCAATCTAAGGAGGCCAAAGCAGGCCCCTCCTAACAGCTCAGAGCAGGGCAACCACAGGTGACCTCCCCATAATCACTGGGTCTCAAGTCTGCAGGACATCGGCTGAACAGGCCCACTGCCATGAGAAGCCCAAACCCCCAGGGTCCAGGCAGTGCAGTGAGTGCCTTGCTGGCCAGGAGGGACAGTGATGACCATACCCCACTGCTGGGGCAGCAGCCACTCCCCACCGCCAGCACCACGGCCAGGCAGGACTAGGGGCTTAGCAGCCCCAGATCTGCCCATTTGTTGCTGGAGGGAAGAAATCTGAATGAATTTCTCATGAAATTTCCAGATTTTTAAGATGTTGGCTTCTTCCAAACATAGCACAGCCCAATCAAAACATATCTGTGGGCAATAGTGGGCCTAAGGCCACCCACCAGTTTGCAAGAGACTGAAAGAGCAACCGAAAGGAGTAGATGCTTGCTCTGATCTGCAGCCTCCTCTCCCAGCATCTCTGCCCTGTGAGCCTGATAGGAGCGGGATTTGCACGCCCAGGTGCCGGCTCTGCCTTCACAAGCCACAGCCACCAGGCAGTGCCCACAGCCCAGGAAACACCTCTGCTCCCAGAGCACCCTCACACTTGGCTCTTCCTGGAGCCTGAGTTTCCTCCCCCAAACAGGATGGATTTCCGTATGGAGGAAAGGCCGGAGCATGTGCGCCCAGCTCCAGCCCCTGGTATTTATACAGTTTCATAAACTGCAAGAGATTATTTTGTTTCATAAGAACAATCACTATGCAAATGAAACCTCCAGCTAATACAAACAGGGCTGTTAAATTCACTGGCCAACATTGATGAAAAGAAACTCGGCCTGGCCCTGACCAAGCACTCTAAGAAAATGTTTAATCACAAAATACATTTGAGTGTGGAAATTAGGCAATAAGAAAAGATGTCCTGACTTCACTCCCGGAGCCCCCCACTCCCCACCCCCTCCTTTATTCAGCAAGACAATGGTGGTGGAATGAAAGGGTTCCCAAAGGATGGACAGATGTCAAGACTCAAGCAGGAAAAGACCAAAAATGCAGAGATTAGGGAAACACAGGTTCCCAAATTTGAACAGCTCCCCCAAGACCCTCCTACCCCATTTTTGACAATTTATTTTTGGTGGGGTTGTAGGGAGGGAAGAGGGGGAGAATGTGCAGGGGGCTTGGCTCCGGAGGGCTGGGCTTGGGGGGAGGGTAGGCGTGCAGGGAGGGCGTGCAGAAGGGTGTGTGGAAATTCCAGGCCAGCCCATGACCCCGCAGTTGGCAGGGCTGGGAGCCAGGACACATCCTGTGTTCTGAGGGGCTCTGGCTCACAGGAGGCCAGGTCCCTGGACCAGAGGGCTCAGAATCCAGACAGGGCAGTTCTCAGCTGGGGGTGGCCTGGGGCCTGTCACGGGGCAGGGGACAGGTTTGGGGACCCAGGCAACATCCAAGCAGGACAGAGTGGACAAGGGACTCAGGCAGAATCTCAAGTCTCCAGTCAGTAGTGCCAGAAGACCCAGTCAGAATGGACTCCAGACAACGCCAGTAAAAATGGACTACAGGACGTCAGAGTGAAGATAAATCTCTTCACTCTGGGGGTTCAAACCCGTTTCATGGACAGTCTGTGTGACCTGAAGTAAGTTACTTTCCCTTTTGGGGCCTCAGTTACCTCATCTGGGATGAAGAAAGCAAAACTCTCGACATGACAATACAATGAGATCACAAGAGTAAACTGCGTAGCTGAGACCCTGGAACATAATAGATGCTCAATAAAGCTTACTATCCGGTTCCAATCCCTTGGTGCACAGATAAGGTCCAGAGAGGGCTGATGGATTTCCTGGAATCACAGATTAACTGAAGAAGGCTCAGAACCTGATCCCAGGTCCACTCTGTCCAGCAGATTTAGGGAAAGAAAAGGTGGAGGCCCGAGGCCTAGGCATGCCTAAGTCCCCTCTGGGAAGTGTGCTCAGCAAGGAGGAGGTGGTGGGAGGGACCTGTGAAGCAGCAGTTCCCGGGGCTGGGGGAAATCAGAGCCTGGCCCTGGCAGGGCCTCCCAGGGGCCCAGGCAGGGGCAGCTGTCCAGAACTGTCTGTCCATGGAGGGGGCAGGGAAGCTGCCACTCGGAGCACGCGGTGTGCCAGTCCCTGGGGCCAGGCCTGCTCGGCCTGCTGGCTCCATCCAGAGCCCGCCCCTAGGGATGCTGGGGGAGGCAGCCAGGATCAGAGCTGCCGCTGCGACTCCCCTCCCCCAGCAACAGGGGACTAAAGTGGGTCAAGGAGGAAGGAGGGGGCCCAGGAGGGCTGGGGGAGGGGCCCAAGGAGCTCAGAAGGCACCCAGAGGGAGGGGGGCCAGGGGAGGATGCCTGGAAAAGCAAAACCATGTGTGCGGTGGGCCTTGGGGGCCAAGGCTGAGCAGCAGTGGGGCTGCTGAGGACTTGAGGGCTCTCAAGATCACCTCAGATTTAGCTCCAAGGGCCCTGGCTGCTGCCCCCCAGGGGGACCCTCTCCTGGATGCTGCCCCCCAGAGGGACCCTCTCCTCTACCCCCAACCTAGCAGTCTCTTCCAAAGCCCCCTCACCCACAGGTCTCCAGCCAATGGGTCTGTGAGGAACACACTCAGTCAGCTTCAGCCTTCTGGCTGAGACCTGGAGGTAGGCCCAGCTTGGCCCAGCTGCCCAGCCAGGAGGTGCAAGGAGGAGGCTGGGAGAAGAGCGCTAGCTGGCCCCATCCCGGGCCCAGGCTCAACAGGACTGTGACAGCACTAGGCCAAATCAGGCCGTAGTCACCAAGGAGAACAGTTATGAGTGAGCCCCATGTACCCCCCAGGGGTGTCCTTGGGGAAGCTGGTGCAAAATTAAAGGGTATGGGTAACAGGCAATGCCAAACAGTACTGTTAGCCAAGCAGAAGGGGAAAGCAGGCCCCAGGCTCCTAGGAAGCAGGGACTGGGGGTCCAGGGCTTGACCCAAGGGGACAGGAACTGGCAGGCAGCCTCCACCCCTGGCTGGCCCTGGCCCAGTCATCGGCTTGTCTCCCTGCTCCCCCACCCTGCGTGGCCCAAAAAAAAAGAAGGAAACAACCACCCAGGCAACTCGATATGGTCCAGAAACCTCCAGGGTCCCTGGGTTCCAGGAAGCCGGCACAGGAGGGGGTGGAGCAGGGAATGCAGAGGGTCCAGTGCCCAGGGAGAGAGATTTCAGGAGGGAGGAGAGGAAATGCTGCTCCCAGGCCTTTCAGCCAGGACCGAAAGGGCAGACTGGAAACCAGAGCCCAAGAATACACTGCGGGGAAGAAGACGTAGGCTCACAGGTCAGACCCTGGCCTCACGGGCAGTCAGAGCAGAAACAGACAGAGCCCCGAGGACAGGGCCCTTTAAATCTTTGAGTCCCTCAACAAGGCCACACACCACCAACCACAGCATCCCAAATTCCTGGGCTGAGCCAGCAGGACTCTTGGGAACTCAGGGGGAGAGGGAGGGTAGACAGGAGGGCTCCCCACACAAACACAGCAAGCAAGCATCTCCCACCTCCCGCCTAGCAGAACAGAGACTGGTCTGGTTGGTGCTGCAGTTCCAAAGAAAACCCAAGGCAGGCACAGTCCTGTGCACCACACACCAACTGGTGCAAGATGCTCCCCCCTTCGGGTCTGGCAGGCCTGGGCAGGCAGGAGGGAGCGAAGGGTAGTGGGAGGCAAGGGACCCAGCCACCTTCTTTGTCCTCGGGGAATGTGGCATTACCAGCCTCAGCGTTCACACTGTTGACAGATCTGTCTCCAGCCAGGCAGGGGCTCCTGAAGGAAGCAGCCGCCAGCCCATTGCCCGGGCAGGAGGAGGTGACTCTGGGAGTGACTCCAGCAGCATCAGGGAGCTTGGCCGTGACCTCTACCCGTGGACCCAGACTGACACATAAGTCTCCTTACCTGGCACAAATAGGATGGCACATATAGTGGCACCAAGCTCACAGGCCTGTCAAGGGGATGCGAAAAGGTGTAAAAGCAGCCGTCAGTTCAATAAATACTATCAACAAATACACACAGCCCCTCCCGCTGCCCCATTCACCAGAATGGGGCCCGTCTGAGCCCGTCTCCCCAGAGAGGGGCAGACATGGAACTCTCCTAACAAAAGTAAGACAAGAAGGATACTCAGAGATGCCCACAGACGGGCCCAGCCTCACCCTGTGCTGAGACCGGAGCCCAAGACAGGCCTCACTCCCCAGGCAAGTCTGATCTGGAGGCTCTGGAGACCAGAACACAGCCTGAAGCCCACTCAGACACCCAGTTCACACTGAGCTGATGAGGTAGCGGGTGCATGGGGGTGGCGGCCTGCTTACTGGCCTGATGGAGGCTGGCAGGACGGGATAGTGTCGGCTCGCCTTCCACTGCCAACCTAGTGGTGTACAGAAGGGGCCCCAGGCCCTGGCCCACAAGGTCTGTGAACCAAGGCCCTACCCATGGGGCAGGGGGACCTAAGAAATGAGCAGCCCTGTCACACCACTGTGTGCCCAGCAACGGCTCACGGCACGGCTGAGACTGGGAAAGATGTGCCCAAGTATGCATGAAGGTCAGGAAGCATCCATCCTGTGAGTGAAGGAGCGATTTTTTTTTTTAAGATTTATTTATACATACATGAAGTGGGGTACAGGCCAGCAGTGTGGAGTGAGCGGATCCACCAGAGACAGAGTAGGGAGCAGAACAGGCAGATTGAAACACACTGCTGAGGGGAGCAGCGGGAGAGACAGGAGAGGTCTGCTGCGTCACGTGGGTCAGCTCCCTGGCTGGGGATCGAACTCGTGCTGCAGTGGCTGTGGGTAGCTTCATCGTGCTGCGACTTAACCCCTTGCCACCAGGGAGGCCCCTGAACGAGTGAATTTTACCTAGAAGTATTGCTGAATTATTTAATTCAGAATTATTGCTCAGCTCTTCTGTCTGTCATTTCCTGGAATGCAGATACACTCACAATGGCTCCGCCCTGCCCTGATACCCAGTACTTGCCTGCCTGGATGCTCTGCAGACACCGGGCATGGTTCTGGGGCCAAAGCACCTCCAAATCCTGTCTGATCCTAGCTGTGGAACACTGGGCAATTTATGTCGCCGCCTGTGCCTCAGTTTCCTCCTCTGTAAAACGGGGATAGGAACAGAACCTATCTCCTGTGGGTGCTGTGGAGTTTAAATAAATGAACAGCGCCAAGAGCTCGGAAGTAATCAGTGACTTTATTATCCCTATTACCAGTACAAACTCACGGATGGTCCATGTAGTGTCAAAGGCCGGCCCCCAGCCCTGCCCCCAAAGCTAAGGCCAGCCAGTGCTCAAGACCCCAGAGGGCTCCCCACCAGGCACACATCTGGCCAGCGGGGCCTCAGCCCACCCACAGGCGGGCCCCAGCTGCGTGCTAGACGCCGCCGCAGCCGCGTCCGGCCCCGCCGCCCCCCAGCCCCGGGCCTGGGACTCAGGAGTCCTGCGGACGCCGGCGGGGCCAGACCAGCCCCAGACTCCGAGGGGCGGGCGGCGGGGCGGCCCGCGGTGCTGAACAAGCCGGCCCCACCCCGGCAGCGGGAGCGAGCGAGCGCCGCAGCCCGAGCCTTCCCAGCCAGCCCCCCGCCGCGGCCGCTTTGTGCCCAGAGCCTGGCCTGAGTTATTGCGCCGCAGCCATGGAGCCCTTCGGAGCGGGGGGCGGCCCGACGCGTTCCCAGGACGGCCGCCTCAAAGGGGTCCTGGGGCCGCCCGGCGGGGCTGGCGGACGAGGGCCCGGGAGGGGCCAGGTTCCCAAGTTCCCGAGCGGGCGCTCACTCGGGATTGCCGGGTGGGAAGAGTCCCAAGGCCCCTCCCCGCAGCCCTTCCCTCCACCACTTCACCCCCTTAAGCCCATCCCAGTCCCTCGCTCCTATGTCTGGATCCCAAATCACACCGGACAGCTCTGCAGACGGATCCCAGGAGGGTCTAGAGCCCCCCAAATCCCACCGCTCCTGAAAGTCACCCCCTCCCCACCCAACCAGCCTCGGGTTACAGCCCAGGCTTGGAAAAGAGTTGGATTCTGGGCTGGGCCCCTGAGGGAATGGGCTGTGGGAGCCGCTTGGCCTCATTTCCCCATCTGTTAGATGGGGGTGGGGATGCGGGTCCAGGCCAGGCACTAGGGACACCGCAGGACCGAGCGGGCAGGGGCTCCGCGCGGTGCTCACAGTTGGACTGCCCAGGGAGGGCCGCTGCTCCTCCAGGGTGCCCTGTAGGGGTTACTTTGAGATTGCCTGGCACGGTTTCGGAGGGGAGAGCACACCCAAGGGTCACTGCCAGGACAAGACTGGCTCCAGCAGCAGCCCTCCCCAGAAACAGCCCCAGCAAGAAACTCCCCACCCAGCGACACCTCCCTTCTGAGGCCAGGACTAGGCCTTGGAAACCAGGAGGGTCGGGCCTGTCTCAGGTCCAGCCAGCAGCAGGCAGAGCCCATCTCCCACACCCCCCACCCTTCAAAGCCAGCTTCCCTCACAACTCCCCACCTAGCCCAGGTTCTCCTTTGTGTCCCAATAATGTTACTACCTGAGGCACTTGCAGATGGCCCCTCACCTCCACTTGAGTCTCAGCACCTTGAACAGTGCCAGGTATACAGCAGGTGCCCAATCAACAGGTGTGGGGTGAATCAGTGAACAAGTAAATGAATGAAAGAGGAGTCCACCTTAAAAGCCTAGACACACAGCAACCCCCACCCATGCCAAGAAAGAGGACTCTGACAAGGCATCAGGTAAGTTTGGAAATCACAAACTAGTATCTGAGACAGCAGCATTGTAAAGATTCTGAGAAGCCCTGAAAGTCTGAAAAACTTTTGACTGTTTAAGGCAGTTTTTGCCAAATGTGTTTCACCACAGAAAACATTACTTACTTTTTTGGTAAAACATCAACAAAATCCTGGAATACATTTGGTGAAACCCTGATGAAAACTCATTTCTCACCCTCACAACCACAAGTTTTGGTAAATGAAGCTTCAATTCATTCAAATGGTAAACTGAATTTTAGAAAGGAGGAAGGACTTGTAGGGTCCGGTGGAACTTAGTGCTCTGTACATAGTAGGGGCTCCAAAAATATTCGAATAAGTAAAGTAAGTTCATGAAAAAGTCCACCACCCCTGGGCATCTTCTCTGGGCACTGATGAGTCTGAACCAGGCAAGCAATGACAAGAACCTCTTCCCCCAAAGGCTCGCACTCACGTGCACATGCATGCACACGCAAGCAGGCGTGCACCATGTACACACACAGGAGCACTGCGAATGCAGCGACATATGGACAGACTCACAGTGCACACGTGCACCCACAGGCACACACAGACACCCACATGCACACCGCTTGGGGGCAGAGACCCTCACACACCACTCCCTTCCCTGACCTGGCCACGTGCCCCTTGAAAAGTTGTTCTTGGCGAGGTGTGGAGAATGGACACAGAATGGAGAAGGGACGCAGAAGGCTCGTTTAGAACCTGACATCTTTAAAGGGGGTGGGGGAGATTGTCCCAGCAAGTGAAAGATTAAAAGCTATATTTTCCTACCCATTTTCTCTGACGCTTCATTCTGAGCACAAAGGCCAGAAAGAGACAGAAAACCGCCAAGTTAGGCCGCTCCAGACCCTCTAGATGGCCAGTTCCATTTACAAAGCTGGTTCTCACCAACTCTGAGATTTCACCCTCACACCTCTCTTGGGAGCAGAGCTCCTGTTTCACAGAGAAAGTGGAGGCTCACCGATAATGTGACAAGGATGTGGATGGGATGAAGTATGGGAGCCCAGGTTGGCCCACCATGAATTCCATACCCCGGAAGTCTGGAGGTCAAGTTGTTCCAAAGGAGGTCTCCATCTGGGTCAGCAGCAGCAAGAGCCCCACCCCCAACACACCCCCACCCAGCTCATTCTTGTCCTACCCCAGACACAACTCTACCACAAGGTCATTGTATGACCTTGGACATCTGACTTGTCCTCTGTGGGAAAGTTTGAACATTAACTAAGAAGGGAGCTCAGCGAGGATTCTCTAAGCTCATTATTGCTTGTGACGAAGAAAGCCAAAGTGCCCACCTGAGCTGCACATCATAGTGCATTTCAAGATTAAATGTGTTACTGCCGGGGCCTCCCTGGTGGCGCAGTGGGTTAAGCAACGCACTATGAAGCAAATCGCAGCCACTGCAGCACAAGTTCGATCCCTGCTGCCAGCCAGGCGGGGGACCCATATGGCACAGTGGACCTCTCCTGCTGTGCCCGCTGCTCCCCTCAGCAGTGTACTTCCGTTGATCTGCCTGTTCTGCTCCCCGCTTTCTGCGGTGAATCCTCTCACCCCCCCACACCTCCGGTCTGTACCCCAGTGCTTGTATGCATAAATAAATAAATCTTTAAAAAAAAAAAAGTGTTACTGCCTATAAAGTCCAAAGACCAGTGCTGTATAGAACACACTTAATTTAGCCATCTGCTCTTGGTGTTGTGATTCCATCCTTCTGCACCCAAACCAAATATTAATCCCTCTTCCATGCTTTATCGGATTCCCCTATCAAAAGGAATCCCTCCTGGGCCTCCCTGGTGGCACAAGGGCTTCAGTCTCAGCACTATGAATCTGTAGGCAGCCATTGCAACAAGGGTTCAATCCCCGGCCAGGGAGCTGACCCACATGGTACAGCAGACCTCTCCTGTCTTGCCCTCTGCTCCCCTCAGCAACGTATTTCTGCCTGTTCTGCTTCCCACTCTCTCTCTGGTGAATCCTCTCACTCCCACTCCCACATCTCTGGCCTGCACCCCTTAAAAATTTTTTTAATTTAAAAAAAAATAAAGGAATCCCTCCCTCCACAAAAGTCAGTCTTCATCTGAGCACTTCATCTGAGTCTTCATCTTTATCTTGGAATCTTGTCTGGTCCTATGGTTAAGGCTGTACATCCTGTCTAGACTGTGAACTCCCTGAAGACATGACCTCCTCTATTTCCTGCTTGGAAGCCAGGCTGTGTGTCATCTGCCTACGATACTCAGGATTTGGATGGATGGATGGATGGATGGATGGATGGATGGATGGATGGATGGATGGATGGATGAAAGAGAATGAATGGGTGGATGGAAGGCTGGATGATAGATGAAATTATGATTGATAGATGAATGACAGACAGATGGTGGATGGATGGGTGGAAGGATAATAAATGGAGGGAGGGAAGGAAGGGGGAGGGAAAAGAGAGGAAAGTATAGCTAAAGAGAAATGAGCAGAGGGAAAGAAATACCCACGCTCCCAAGCACCATCATATTCAATACAGAGCCCCTTCCTGAAGAAGAAATAAAAACGGTCCATAAACATAAAAAAATGGTGAATTTCACTAGTAATCAGGGAAGTGCAATTAAAATAATCAACTATTTCTTGTCTGCCAGATTGGCAAGAAGAAAGGGGGATGAGGAGGTGCGCAGAGAAGAAATAAAGAGAAAAACAAGGACACAAGGATTATGAGAAGCATAGCTCTGCCTAGTATTATCCAAGGATAAATTGGTACGACCTTTGTGGGAGCAATTTGGAAATAGCTAACCAATTTTTCAAGTGACTACCCTTGACCCAACAACTCCATTTGAATCTAGACTAAAAAAATGCACAAAAGATTTATAAACGAGTATGCTCACTGCATGATTATTTATGACAATGAAAAACTGGAACCAACTAAATGTCCATCAGCAAAGGACTGCAAGTAAGTGTGGAACAGCTTCATCAAACATATGGCTATTGAAATGGAGTAGGTTTCAAGCGTTCACATGACACTGTCTCGTAGACTAACAGTCCTTGACCCTGGCGGCACACGAAAATTACCCTGGAGCTGAAAGGGTGAAAAAAGGCCTGGAGCCCCATCTCAAAGGCTTGGATTACTGGTCTGTGGTGGAGCCCGGCTAACGTTGTTTCTGTCCGTATCTAAGATGACACTAATAAGCAACCAAGATCGTACATTCACTACTACCAGAAATAGCAAATAACAAAGTGCAGTTATGTAGTACACTATACTACTTAAATTTTAAATTATGTATTTACATATGTTTTGTATAAACGTACTACAGAAGTTCTGGGAGGAAAGATAACTGTGGATAATCTCTAGGGACAAAAGGATTGCATTTTCTTTAAGATGTGTAAGTCATGTTGGTAGATGTGAACAGGGACAGCCCAAAAGGCAGATGACATAGAACTGGGGAGCAGGACAGAACTCCTGTGGCCTCCCCCAGCTCGGAGTCCGGGGCTTGTCCAGGCCCTGGAGAAAGCATGAGCTTCTCTATTGTCTGTTTGGCCCTCTAAGCAGTTGCAAGTCAAGGCCATGGCTACTGACTCAGGCTCTGGAGCTGGACAAAGCTGAGGCTAACCCAGCTCAGCGCCTTCCGGCTCTGTGCCTTTGCACAAGGTATTTCTGGGCCTCTGTGCACCTGGGCCCCTGTACACCAAGACCCATCAGAGAGCCAGGCGAGGGAGCTGAAGTCGGAGAAGGCTGAGAGCAGGTAAGTGCTTGGTCGTGACTCTCACACCAGGTGTCCTGCCACAGGGTCAAGGCTGGTCGAGCTGGCGACTTTGGAGAGGTCGTCCCTGAGTTGAGAATTGCCCAGAAAACCTACTCAGGCAAATCCCCTGAAGCCAAAAGAGTCAGGCCAAACTCAAAGATGCCTGAAAAGACGCTGACATCACAGTCAAGTGATGTCACTTCTCCTTTTGGCTGACACTCCCCACAACACTCAAAGGGCCAGGGGAGCAAGCTGGAGCCCCCAGAGGCCTCTCGTCAGATTCCTCACCCTGTGGAGTGATCACTCCCAAAAGCAACTTGAAAAGGCTGAACACCGTCTTTCTAGCCTGTGTTATTTTAACATCAAACTCTAATCTTCCTTAAAAATTTTTATTTATTGATGCAGACAAGAGCTGGGGTGTAGGTGCAGGGGATGAGAGGATTCATCAGACAAAGAGTGGGGAGCAGAATGCTGCAGTGGCTGGTGACAGCCTGAGAGCACTGAGACTTTAACCCCTGCGCCACCAAGGAGGCCCAACATCAAACTTTCTTCTGTTCCCGTCTTACATCCCAGGAGATAAAATCCTAAAACACCTATGAAATGTAGTTAGTCCAGCCAGGCCCGCCCCATCTCTCAGACAGGAAACTGAGGTCCTCCCAGAAGCTACCTTGCCCCAAATCACAGAGCACGTCTCCTCCGACCCACTCCCTTGCCCTCCCTGACAGTACAGCAATCTTGCCCATGCCTTCAGCAGTAAGGGAGGAGGCCTTTTTCATTCTGAGTGCCACTTTATTGATGGTTCTCCTACAAACACATCCCATTCTCACCTTCCTGCCCTACTTGCCCCAACCCTTTCTTCAGACCTCACGCTACCTATGGGGCAAACCATCACTGAAAGACGAGGATGGGCCCAAAGCCCACTTAATGGAGCTGGGACTCGCGCCTGGCACTGCGAGGGCTCACAACTGTTCAGTTCAACGTGCGGGTGTTGTCTGCGGAGTCGGGAGGGACAGGACAGCACTGTGAGTTTACTGGATTAAAAGCTGTTCTATTTTAAATTAGCGCAAAAATCTTGCATTGCTTCTACCATTTGAGAAGTAATGTTTTATAAAACCTAGCACAACGCTTGGACCGAGACCCTCAGTAGACAGTGGCTACAACCTCACAGCTGGGAGTACTGTTCTCCCCACCTGGGCTGAGGCACGAGTCACCACCAACCCAAGGGGCATGAGGGCTCAGCCCTCCAGGATGGACCAGCTCTCCTGAACTCGAAAGGGGCCGGGGTAGTTGAAGGGGGCGTGGAATAGAGGAGACCACCAAGGATGCCAGCAGTGAGCCATCACCCCTAAAGGCAGTCTGTACTCCCTCCTGGTCCACCCATTCATTTCTTCACTTGTTTAGGAATTCGTCTAGTCATTATTCACTATTCACTCTTTCACTTGTTCACCCATTCGCTCATCCCCACAATGGCTGACACGTTTACTGCTCAGCTACTCAGTTACTCATCCTTTTTAAGTATAAGGACCCAGAGGCCCAGGTGGAGGCCATCTCTTAAAGGCATGTGGTGTCCTGGAAGCCCACCAGGCTGACTGCATGACATACACAGAGACTGCTCCCCTGACTAATAAGTAGGGCAAAGTCAGTTCTGCCAACTCTCACAAGGCTGTTCTGGGAGCTGGGGGTTTGAGTTACTGTCTGTGGCCCCAAGAGGCGGAAGCAGGACCAATGCACCTAAATGACAGGAGGCAGACTGCAGCTTAACAGAAAGAAGGTGTGAGAGTCAAGCTGAAAATGCAGCGTGCCACCGAGGCAGTGAGCTCCCTGACAGTGAACGTGAACAAGCTCAGGCTGGATGAAACTAAGGATTCCACCAACGCACTTGAAGAAGTGAATGCAGTGGACTCCGGGGTTCCTTCGCAACTTGGGGTTCTCAGGATGCTGAAAGGTCTGACTCTTCCCAATACACATGCTAGCCCCCTGGCTGGTCACTCTCTCCCTGAGGGATAAGGCATCTGCAGAGCTGCCCTGGGCACTGAGGACGAGGAGCCTGCTCACTGCTCCCCAGATAATCCTCCCACAGCCTCCCCCCAGGTGCCAGGAACCTGTCCCTCGCAGCATCTCCCCCTCTGGGAGCCTGCTTCCCTCCCTCAGCCTCTCCCTGGGGACTCTCTGGCGATCACCTCACCTCTCCCCGCATGCAACCCAGTAGCTAGGGACAAAGCCACATCTCTGGCTCAGGAACCGGAAACATGCCAGGCAGTGCTGATGGCAACAGCGCCCCACAGCCCCCAGGACCACAGGGTCCTCCTGCCCGATCCCCCAGGCTGGAGGAGGCAGCTCCCTTACCCATTCATGGCTGCTCCCTAACCAAGCCCAGATGGCCATCACTCTGCCTTCAGGCAGGTAAACTTGAGTGCAACAGGAGTTAGGTGAACAGTATGTTTTATTTAATTAGGATCAACAGAAGAGATAAACCTCACAGCAGGACAGGGGATGACAACGCTGCAAAAAATAATTCATGCCCAGGTAACGAAAGGGCAGACTTCAATTACAGAGAAACCGGGGAGAAAAAGGTACCTGGCCCCGCCAAGAAGAGGAACGTGGACGCGTCTGCAGGACCCAGCCCTGGGCCCCAGGTGGGCAGCACTCCGGAAGTCAGGCCTGTCAGGTCTCAGAGCAGCTGTCCCGCCCCTTCCTCATCACAGACAAACCAGCCTGAAGGGGGCAGTCTGGGTCCTGGCAAGCAGATGTGGGGACCCCGGGATCTGTCCCGCTGGGCTAGCTTACACCCTCCAGTGTCCATCTCCAGAGGGAAGCTTTCCCCAAGGAAAGAGCAGGAATGTTCTGAGAACAGTCCCCAAGACCACTCAACAAGTCCCCAGCACCCCTCCTGCCCTGTCCCCATGCCCACCTGCCCTGGCGGGCTCCTATCTCATGCCCTTCCCTCGCTCTGGGCGGCCGAGTCTCACCTCTCACCCCGAGCAAGGGAAAGCCCCGCCAGCCCTCCAGAGGGCCACTTCGACTTTGGAGCCTCCGCTTTGCCCCAGAAAATGCATGCCCCACGCCAAATGGCGTCCTCGGAGAGTGGTGGGCTGAGATCCCCAACGCACACCTCCCGCACACCTCCCGAAGCTGGCTTGGCTAAAACACAAAGATCGGGTGGTGAGGGTTGCATAACAAAGTGGTGTACTGGGCCTCCCTGGTGGCGCAGTGGGTTAAGCAACGCACTATGGGGCAGACTGCAGCCACTGCAGCACGAGTTCGATCCCTGCTGCCGGCCAGGGAGGGGACCCACATGGTGCAGCAGACCTCTCCTGCTGTGCCCGCTGCTCCCCTCAGCAGTGTACTTCTGTTGATCTGCCTGTTCTGCTCCCCACTCTGGTGAATCCTCTCACCGCCCTGGACTCTGGCCTGTACCCCAGCTCCTGTATGCATAAATAAATCTTTAAAAAAAAAAAAAGTGGTGTACTCAGCGCCATGGACCTGCACGTGTGAGGGGGTTGAGGGGGCGAACTGTGCGCCTGTGTCTTGCCACCTTTTTCTTAAAGGGGAAAAAAGTGAAGCGTTCCAAGCCCCTCCCAGGCCAGCTGGCTGAGCATCTCTATGATCCGGGCCCAGGAATCTGCGACTTTCACCAGCCATGCACTGGGGATGTGCTAAGCTGTATGACTCAACTCCCCAAGTGAGCCTGTCCCCAAACCAAGGGGGGCCTTCCCTTACCTTTTCAAACATAATGCCTTGAATAGCCTACCTGAACGTTTCTTGTGCAAATGAGTATCCAAAGCAAAGGACTGTCTGAGTGTCACTGCCCAAAGAAATATTTTTATTTACATATTCTCCCTCCGAAATGAATGTTCCCACCAAACTTTCATTCCCAGGGTGTTGCCACATTCACCTCAAAGGGCACCACTTGTGCAACCCCAACCCCTGTCCCTCAGGTGATGTCAGCCCAACACCCCCATTAGCTACAGAGAGGGAAATTGCTGTTAAATTAGTGGGTCCCTCTACAGAGCCCCATTTTATATCCCAATTCAGAAGATGACATGAACATCTGCTTTCACTTCAAGACATTAATTTTCAATTATTGGAGAAAAACAAAATTAGTCCTGACAAATTGCTGGCGAACACAGGCTCTTGTCTGGTGGTTCATCATAATAACTTCGGGGGCCCACAATTAGTGTCCACGGACGGAGTTCCCTCGTAGGTCCCTGTCATCTGGAGTCAGTGGCAGAGTTCTTTGGGGCAGGCGGGCCTCTCAGGTAACTGCTCCTTGGTGGCCACCATCAGAAGGCTAAGGAATTGAGGTTTTTCTCTTTCTTGGGAAGGCAAGGATTGGGGAGAGGTGAGGGTAATTAGAAAACATCCACACTGACCCTGCCTAGCGTTGGACATTTCGAGGCCTTCCCCGGCCTCTCCCCTCCCCCCATCTCTCTCCCAGTAGTGGGATTCACACTTGGTCGGGAAAGCCAATCTCTCCTGAGTCCAGGGCACCCAGTAAAGGCACACCTGGCCCGTCCTGTAATTCCCACTAGCCCTCTGCAAGGGGACCAGGATGGATTTCACGATTCTCTTCGGAGACCCCTTCCACATCATCCAGGACGTTAAGTCCAAAAGTCCACAGCCCCAGTCTCTGAGAGCAAAATCTCATAAACTTTCCAGAGCAGAAAGCTGTTTGCTGGGGTCCCATCAACCCAGGAATCTGATTCAGTATGGGCTATGGTCTACAGAGGAAAAAAGGAAAGAAAACCTTGAGTTTGCCAATCTCAAGGACCCCAGAATTCAAAGAACAACCCACTTGATAAACGATTATCAACAACCTCATCTCATTTGATGAGATTTTTATGTCTCTTGACTGCTGGAGTCACTACATCAATGAGAACCCACTGAAATGTGAATGAGCAGAAGAATTCAGAGATAATGATGTGGCAGTCTTTGAATTTGACTTGTCACAACTGAAGCCAGAGTGTGTTTGCCGAGC
Organism: Galemys pyrenaicus; assembly: GCA_019455555.1. NCBI lineage: Eukaryota > Metazoa > Chordata > Mammalia > Eulipotyphla > Talpidae > Galemys > Galemys pyrenaicus. The sequence goes on along the minus strand of JAGFMF010011775.1, from coordinate 2,050,969 downwards.
TAACACGTTCAGACTCTTGGGGGTGGGGGCAGTAACCAGAGGGAGGCAAGTGGAGGGGGGAGAAAAAAGAAAGGAAAAAACAAAACAAAACAACAACGGAAAATTATATCTTTAAGAAGAATGAAAGACAGTGCAGCTTCCAAAGTCAACTCGGTAACTGAGCTCCGACATTGTGTAATTGACTTTGCAAGTAGAACAACAGCAACGTAACAAAGAAAATGTCAGTGTTTTCACAGCACTAATCTATAACGCTGGGAGGCCCTCCCGCTGTCAGGCAGGGCTGACAATACAATAGCTTTCAAAGGGATATTACCATCATGCTTTTATTCCTGACATCAATCAAGACAAAGAGAATCCTTTTCACGAGACATTAAAAATCAAACCTTTGTACAAGCAGATAGGTAAAACAGCATTCTCCTTAAGGACAGCTGCAAGGAGCAATCAGCTAATTGGCGCTCCTTGAAAGAAGTAAAGTAATTTTATTTACTGGTGTCCAACCCCAGTCCCTGGCTGCCACAGATCATGGTAGGTAAGCTGCAAGTCAGAAGTTTCCATCACATCCCCCCACTCCACCCTACCTTCCTCACAGGGAGACTGTGGGATCTGACAGCCAGCATCAAAAAGTTTAAGCCAATACAACCAATCCAGCCTTAATTAGTTCACTTTGGGTGCAAAACTACTCTGATTACTAGTATGTTTATGTACAAAATGCCCTTGCAAGCTGACAGGAATTTGCAGAAATTGTCAAATACACCAGCCCAGATAGGTATCAAGTTTCTCCCAGCCAATCATAGTAATGGGGAGCCCACAAAGAATGTTCAAGGTTCTCTACTGTTGGGGTTACCTTAGACCCACAGATAAGAAGGGAGTCCTGATAACTACGCAAATGTTTGTGAGACATGAAGATACTATTCTTTGCAAACACCAGTGTGTTGTGGACAAGCTCCACAAAAGAAGTTGTCCTCACCCCAGTCAAAGAGCTAACGAGCCCACCCACCCACCTTGGTAAAAAGGATGGGGCCCAGCAGGAACTGCAGCCGTCCTCTCCTGGCACATAGGACAGTTTAGATGCCTGTGAGTCAGAAGTTAGTGACGCTTAGGGAGACCTGCAGGCCCAGGAGCCCAGAAGTTAAGAGGTGCTAATGTTTGCAAGAGCTCTTTATCTACAGGCACTCTTAGCCTGAAGTCACACCACCCACCAGCCTGCCAAGGGGTCCAAGGTGCATGTCCCCACACCTCTTTAGGACTTGACAGAGCAGCTGGTCTAGGTGCTCCCCACCCCCAGATGATTGCTGGGAAGGGGATGGGAGGGGAGGAATTAGTACGCAATTTCCCGCAGGGCGTCCCATTGGAACTCAGAGTCAAGGTGTTTTGTGACTCTTTCCTCAGGTATCCCACAGACCATCTGCCAAAAATATACAAGTCCAGCCCCTCAAAGATAGCGGAGTCCCTCCAGAAGCATCTGCAGCAGAAAAGGGCCTTCCTCCTTTGCAGACATCAGGGGATGCCATTGTTTTTTTGTAAACAGTCTCAACAACAGGTGCTGTGCCTTTCCCAGCAAAATGGACAGAAATTTTAAAACAAGAGGAAAACTGGCCCCAGCACTGCCTCAAAGAATCATATCCTCCTGCCGCCGCCACCTCAATCAGCCTTTTTCCAAGAGCCAGGCAGCACGCCCGCACCACCAGCCGCAGTGGCAGGCTCCTTTCGTTTACACATCCAAATGAACAGTTAAGAGAAATCAATGCATCTAATTGCCAGACTATTAAATCCTACATCAGGGGAAGAATTCCACAGCCACCAGCTTAAGAGTTGGCTACCGATATAGCAATTATTGCAACTTTCTATTAGATTGAACCAGATCCCCAGCCTTTCGTCTCCAGCTAGGAACGCTGTTCTCAAAGATGCTGCACTCTGGTGCTCCTCCCCTGTCACCCCCCCCTCGTCCTCTGTTAACTCGCGCTTCTTGGTAGCATGCCACAACAGTGCCAGGCAGGCTGGCACTACTGAATTACACTAGGTCTGTGCAGTCGCCAGTATTTGCACACTAGACAACTAGCCGTTAACGGTCTGGCAGGGTCTTCCTGCCAGAGGCACGCAGTTACCTAATTTTATTGCTTATTAAGTTTTTCAAAGAAATAAGTGTAAGAATCTAAATAGCAATTACTAGATAAAGGATGTTTCCAGAGTGAGACAGGCCCTCCCAGAGCTGGGAATCAATGTCTTCATCGAGGAAGGGGGGATTAAATATTAGGGTGAAATGTCTGCTGCCCCATTCCATAAGAACCTAGAGAGGATTTGTTTTGCCCTTCCTACAAGATCATGTACATTTAGCCAAACAAATCTCGACAATTTACACTTGTATGTGGTCTCAGCTGAATCAAGAAACCTGTAACCTCAGAATGCCTCTATTTATTACATCTCAATTATTTCCATGGAAACACAAGCAGTGGCGAACTACACTGTTCCCAAGTCCCCAGACCACCAAATTTATAAGATGGACTTCCGAGGAGCTGCGGGCTGGCAGGAGAGGAAGACAGAAAGGGAGGGGAAAACAGAGAAGTCACAGGGTTAGTTTTGGATGTTGGGGTCGAAGGGGGATACAGTCTTGAGTGTTCATTAATATTAAGACCTGCTAAGCACAGACAGTTGCTTGATAGAGAAAACTGACAGTATTACAGATTACTCAAAAGTTTTACATTCAGGCTGGGAAACAGACGTGTTAATTTTCTGTCTAAATGAGTGAGGAGGCAGTGTGGGAGAGGGAAAGGCTACCAACCACCTGGTATCATCAACCGAAATAACATCAGTGAGACCTGATGAGAACAGCCTCAGAGAAGGAGGTCAAAATTGTCAAAGGGAACAAATCATCACAACGGCCACCCCACACTACCAGGAAACAAAAAAGGGGAGGATGGTGTAGCAAGAGAAAATCAGCCAGGACATGTGACTTTTGTAACACGCACGGTTTTTTGGTTTTCCTTTCAATCACAACGCTTTTAAAAACCAATAAGGCTATTCTGCCCCCTGCCCCACTGTCTGGGCCCCCTTCCCTATTTGCTGGGTGTCCTCCCAGGGAGCTGCATTTTCCAAAGAAGGACAAACATCCCCAGGGGACAAGTGACCCCACTCCAGAAGGGAGGTTGTGTCCGTGAGATACCCCCCTGGAGGCCTGTTTGATTTTCAAAGCGGCAAAGCCTGTGCTTTCAAATCACACTTTCTGAGCATCCATTAGAAATTGTTATATTTCTGTCTTTCCTTCCTGCTACGGGCTTTCACATTTCCGAGATCAATTACGAATTACAGCAAGCGACTTTCACAGCAGACTGCGCGGGCTGGGGAAGTCCACGATGCCTCTAGATAGCCCTGACACACAGCAGTGGAGGCAGAATAAAATAAAATAAAATTTAAAAGGCGCCACTGCTCCTTAAGAAGCACCTTCAAGCATCTTTAAAGGTGAAGACCTTGTCGTTTTAAACACTTGGTGTGGAGCTGTCCACAATCAAGCACACACTTTTTAATATTGCTTGAGCAAGGAGGGGAGGCAGTTCTTGAAAAGCAATAAATCCATCACCTGCTGTAACTCTTATCTATTCAAATTATCTTCTCTCTTAATTCCTCCCTTGATAAGTGGCCACATCTCCACCCTATTCACCCCAGTAAACTGAATAAAAGGCAAAATGATGAGAGACAAGGGCTGTAGCTGCTTTTGAAAAATGCAAAGAACCACAGGGAGAAACAGAGGTTCTCTGAGTCCAAGGGCAGAAAGGCGCTGTATGGCTGATATTTACAACACTTCTCAAAATGCCTACACTGGCTCCCACTTTGCTGTCTTTCCCCCATCAATTAGCTTGAACTGCCTGCCACACATACATGCATATACAGTTGGAGAGAGACACTCATTAAAAATCATTTCAAGGCTCATTTCATGAAAAGCTAAAGACCAATTCTTGAACCTTTCTCAGAGACACACAGAGTGGTTTTAGAATTAGGTTTGAGCAACTCTGCAACACCCACCCATCTGTTCGCCACAGATCCTTCTACCTTGGCTTTTTGTGTCTTGCCTTCAAAGGGAAGAAGGTTTGGGGACTCGGAGTGAGGTTAGGGGTAAGCACTGCATCTTCTTTTATGAAAAATCTGCCCCTGTGCATAGATTTAACTCCAAATCAGTTGCCTAAATTAAATAAAACTATTTTTCCAACCAGAAATTCAGCTTCTACATTTCCTTCTGGGCCACCTTGAGTGGTTCGTACAGGATTGAGCGGTGAGCCAGAGAAAGAGAAAAGATCAAATGTTTTTTCAAGACACAGAGCTCTTCTATTCTGCAAAAGGACAACATCTACCATTTGAGTGTCTCCTTCTTGGGGTGTTTCTTCTGGTCTCCTTTGTCCCGCCATCAGAACGTCCACTGGACCCCCAGTTCTATGAAGCAGGCCAGCCTGTCCCGGATTGGGATGGCTGCCAGGGTGAGGACAAGACCAACTTCTCTCAAGGAAACAGGGAAGGAGTAGCCAGGTTGCTGAGTGTGGACTGACTTGGTCTGCTTCTAGGAAGGCAGAGCGTCTCTGCTGAGTTGGGTGCCCTGGGACTCTCTCCAGGGAATTTCGAAGGAGAGTAATGGCGGGTGTCTCACGACCCTCCAGGCCTGACTCAGTCCCAGCCAGGAGCAAAGCTGGCAGGAAGGGAGCGGGGCCTCAGCGCCTTCCCGCGCAGGCCTCCAGGAAATGAACTTTTCAGAGCAGAACTGGGCTAGGGCCAGAGGTCATCAGGGGAGTTGGGAGAGGGCTAGGGCCTCGGGACTTTTGGCTCCAGAGAGTAGCCACTCTCATCCTGTCCCTCCTCTATCCATCTCCTAGCACGGCCGGCCGCCAGGCTCCCACCCTGGGGGCTGGAATGGGGACAAAGCAGCAGGCGAGGCCTGGAGAGGCCAGCCGGCGGGGAGAGAAGGGCAGGGGAGGGGCACAGGCGCCCGGGCTCTCCCCGGGGCCTCAGCCCTCCAGGGCCCGCTCCAGCCGGGGCCCTAGGTGAACAAGGAAAGCCAGGGGACCAGGGGGCGCGTGAGTGTGGGTGTGCGTGTGCCGCGAGCGAGCGAGCGTGCGTCTCCTCACAAACGTGTGCACTCCGGCTCCCGCAAGCCCGGGACCCTCGAGCTGGTTTGAAGCAAGCCAGGAGACGTGTGAGCGCGCGTGTCTCCTCACAACCGTGTGCATTCCGGGGACTCGACCCAGGAAGCCGGCCCGGCCGTCCCGGACGCCGGTTCCCGGGGTCGGGTCCGGGGCGTCCTCCGCGCAAGAGCGAGCGCGGCGGCCGCCGCACGCCCCTGGGGACCCGCGTCCCGCTGGCACTGCGCAGACAATGAACTCCTGGCGGAGGCTCCCGGCCCGGCCGGCCGCGGTGGAGGAGGCAGGAAGTGCGGGGGCCCGGGCCGGGAGCGAGGCCCGGGCAGGGGGCAGGGAGGGGGCACCCGACGGTGGCGGCGGCCGAGGCGCGGCGGCCCGGGCGCGCGCCAGCCACGACCGCCGCCCTAGGCGTCCCGGGGCGACCGGGCAGAGACCGAAGCGAGGCGGTGAGGCCCGGGGCCCGGCGAGAGCGGCCTGGGCGCTGCTGACCTCCCGGGCGCCGGTTCTCGCCGCCTCTTCCTTCCTCCCGCCGCCCGCCCGCCGCCGCCGAGATTCGCAATCCCCGCCAAGTCGGGCCCGCACCCCTTGATTGGCCACGCGGGCCCGGGGCCCGCAAGGAGGGAGCAGCGAGGGCCCCTCAGCGGCGCCCTCGGGCCCGGGTCCCCCGCGGGCGGCGGCGCGGAGCCCGGAGAGGGTCGGGGCGGGTAGGGTGTCCGCGGCGTGCCCCCGCTGCCGCCTCCGCCTCCGCCTCCAGCCGCGGCTTCCTCCTCCCCCTCCTCTTCCTCCTCCTCCGCCTCCGCCTCCTCCGCCGCCGCCTCCTCCTCACGGCTCGCTCGCGCGGGTCCCCGGCCGCCAGCTCGCTCGCCGGTCCCTCCTCCCTAGCTCCCTCCCTCCTCGCTCGCTCGCGCCGCCGCCGGGCCTCGCTCGCTCACCTTTCACCGAACGCGGCTTCGCCTGCTTCCGCCTGGACATGTCCGGGGCTCCCGGCGCTCCGTCGCCCTCCGCGGCCGGCTCCCCCCGCCGCCCCCCGCCGCTCCGGGCCGCCCTTCTCCCCCTTCTCCTCCGCCTGCCTCTCGGAAACTTTTTTTTTTGCAGCCGGGTCGGCGGCTGTGGGGAGCGGATCGCAGGTCCCGGGCGGCCACCCTGGGGGGGGCGGCCCGGACCGGCCGAGGCCGCTCGGGGGCGGGGGGAGGCCCGGGGGGCGCGCCGGGGCCCTGCCTGTTGCAATGCGGCAGCCGGGGGCTCTCGGTCCCAGCGGCGGTCCCAGCGGCGCGGGGAGTCCGGAGGCCACTCGGCCGAGCCGAGTTATGCAAAAAAAAAAAAAAAAAAAAGCCGCCCCCCTCCTCCTCCCCACCCCCCGCCGGCCCCCGGCCCCTGCGGCCCCCTCCCTCCCTCTCCCACCCCACCGCCACCCTCACCCTCCTCCTCCTTCTCCTCCTCCGCCCCTCGCCGGATTTTTGTGCAAAGTTTGCAGGCGTCCGGCCACGCAGCCCGGTGCGGAGCTCACAATGAACCCATCTGAGGAGGGGGACGGGGCTGGAGTCGAGGGTGTCTCAGTGGGGGAGGAGACCGGGAGGCGGTCGGGAGCGCGGAAGCTCAGGACCCCCCGGGAAAAAAAAGCCTTCGAATTACCCCCTGCCGCACAAAAAAAAAAATAAATAAATATTAATGGCTAAAAAATTCCCAAACCCCTGATTTGAAGATTATGATGGATGGGGAGAGAGGTCCCTCAACTCAGCCTACTTGGGGGGCTCGAAACGGCCGCAGTGGCTCGGAAGCCGCAGCTCGGGGCCCCTGGCTCACGCCCCCTTCTCTAGCTCTCGGCTCGGTGCGGCGCCGGCCCCCCGGAGGACGGAGGGGCGCGCGGGGGCGCTCAGGCGGCGGCGGGCAGGCGCGCCCGTGCCCAGGGCATCGCTCAGCCCGTGCGCCGGGCCGCCGCTGCCTGCCCTCGGGCTGCGGTGTTCAGCGCGCGGCGCGCAGCCGATCCCCAGGCCGGTGCCAAGTCGCCGGCCCCGCTAGCTGCCTCCATGGGCCAGGGGCGCGGAGAGGGGGGAGGCGGCGGCCGCGGCGGCGGCGGAGGAGGAGGACGAGCAGGCGGCGGCCGGGCTCCCGTCCTCCCGGGCGGCGTCGGCGGCTGCGCCCCGGCTCCTCCGCGCTCCAGCCGGCGCCGGCCCGCCCGCCAGCCTCCCTTGCGCTCCTGTCTTCTTTGTGGTCGCTGGCTCTCCTCCTCCCGATCCGGCTGCTGGGGCTGCACTGCAGAGACACATAATAAAGCCAGGCTTGGCTGGAAATGTAGCCGGGTCCCAGCAGGAGGATGTGAGGAGCGGAGTCCCGGCGGGGGAGCGCTCTGATCCCGTGGGGCGCCCCGCACTGCTCCGGCTCGGATCAGACGGAGAGAGGGCCAACAGCACCGAGCGATGGACAGCGCTGGAAATACAGCTCCGGCCGCCCGCAAAACCCGGACCGCGGCGGCGGCGGCAAGCACGGCGCGGGCGCGGGCACCGCACCGACACGCGGGGCCCCGAATCCGCCGCTGGCGGCACCGGGGGCGGGAGGAGGGAGCAGACACAGGGCCTACGCGTGCAGCCAAGCTCGCCAAGACGCATTAGCATCACAAACTGCGGAAAGTGAGGGAATGGGGGTGGGGTGCCGAACTGGGTTAGATTGCCCTAGCATCGCCCCCTCTGCGAATGAAGTCTCTCGTACGTGAATTATCCCCGCACTTGACTTTTCCCTCTCGAATTTTGCTCACAAGTTGATGTTTGAAGATCATCCTGCCCCACATTCACAAACTCTGCCTACGACTCGGCCTAACCATTCGCCACACACACTCTCTCATCTGAGGGTTCCAGCTCCTTGTTGCACACTTTTTAGCTAAGACTTTAAAGGGAACACCTTAGGCCCAATAGCACCGCCCCCCTCACCGCCCACAGATTAAAGAAATCAGAGCCTACTTTTCACAGTTTTGCCCCAGCCACCAGGGGGCGCCTCTTGTCCCTGCTGCTCTTGAACCAGTTGAGGCTTTGGTCTCCGAGCCCCGCGAGGTAGGGGCTCACACTTTGGAAAAGTCTTCCCAGGGGACTCCCCTAGATCATTCCCTTGAAACACCCCTCCCCCACCAGCTACAAGAGGCCAGGCCCGGGGTGGGGGAGAGGCCCTGACATGGCCCCCCTCCCAGGCGCTTGGCGCCACCTTGGGCTGGCTGGCCCCAGACCTGGGAGAGCGGAACGGGTGCGCAGCGCGGCGCTGGGGGTTATCAATCTCGCGGATCGATAAGTTGCCACTTGGAGAGAGGAGGGCTGTGTCCCCTCGGAGACTAGTTACCCAGGGCAACCTTTCACGGAAAAACCCGCTGCCCGCCGAGAGCCGCGCCGGGGCCGCCGGGCAGCGGCGCCCGCCCCACGCAGGGCGCCTGCTCCCCGCCGTTCCCTGGCCCGCGCCCCACCCCCACCCCAATTCCTCTCGCTGTCCCAACCACCCCGGCTCGCCGCTCAGGGCCTCGGGACTGCAACCCCTGGCTGGGCTGACTGCAGAGGTAGATGCCACCCCCACACCCCCAACGGCTAGGGAGCGCAGGCGTGCGCGCGTGCGTGGGGAAAGACCTAGGGCAGTGGGTAGAAGGGGGTCCAAGCTGGCACGCTCAAGGCCGGCTGCGAGGTGGACTACAGCGACCTGCTAAGACGCAACGCCGAGGCGGACGTCCTGACCCCAGGAGACAGAAAGCGAGGACTCCCCAGAGGGGCCTGGACCAAAACAGAGACGTACCCCAACTGGGACTCAAACCCCTAGGGCATCCCCCTCCCCTGGCTACAGCTGCCACCGCCCTCCGCAACCTTGCTTCCGAGAATGTCCAACATCTTCCCGGAGAGAAGTGGGAGCCACCTCCCGCAGCTCGGGGATGGCCGGGGTTAGCCCAAGAGGGGTGCCAAGGGCCAAAGCGAGGGCAGAGGCCTTGAGGCGCCTGGGAAGGAGCCAGGAAGGAGGGACCGAATCAGCAGCTCCCCCCTACACACCCCCGCCAGCGCCTGGGATCGAGGCCCGCGGAGAGAGGCTGACAGGCGGCAGATGGCACACGCTGGGGGAGGGGGCGATTGGCCTCGGCTCCGGGGTGCCCCCGCCGCGGGCTGCCTCTCCTAGGGGGAGGGGGCGGGGAACAGCCCCTGGCTCGCCCGCCCAGGCTCTCTGGGGGGCCAGAGACTGAGGATCGTGCCCAGCCAGAAGCGCGGAGAGAAGAGGAGGGCGGACAAAAGGAGCGCCATGGGGAAGGGGTGTGCTGGAGGAAAGGAGGGGTCATCGGGCGGGGTGGGATTGTTGGAGACCCGGTGGCGCTGCCCTTCTACTCCCAGGGAACTGAAAGCTTGGAAGACCAGACGTAAGGGAAACAGAGTAGGGGGTGGCGACAGCCTATCCACAAGGGAACTAATCCTCCCGTGCTCGGGGTCCCGGTGAAGCGCACGAAGTTTCTGGGACCCCTTCCCGAGCGCAGCCTCATTCAGGTCCCGGCATTCGCCCCTCCCCCCTCGAGACCCGGCCGCTGTCTCAAGCCGGGTGGCAGTCAGGGTGCCGAGCGGGCGCGACCTCTTCCCTCCCCCACCCCCTCCTCAGCCGGTGCTTTCTCTGAAGCTTGTTTCATTTTTAACTCCTTCTAGAAAAGTGTTGTTTAAGGAAAATTCCGGAGCCGATAAAAGCCTGTGGGTCCTACCGACAGAATCTCAGGGAGCAGTAAGTGAGGACAGGGCTAGTTACCCTGCTACCTGGGCCTCCCTTCCCACCAACACCGAGACCTGACCAGAAAAAAGTATACAAGGAATACAAAAGCCGTCAAACCCCACCTGCCTCTCTCTAGCTGGGGACCCAGGGGTCTGGGCCCCACTCTAGTAAGAAAGAGCCCCCTCTGGCCTCTTCATCTGCAAAGTAGACAGCTGCTCTTGCCCTACCCACAGAAGTCGCTGGGAAACCCTTTGTAAATTTTAAGGCGCCACCATCACAAATGCAGAAGTTGCAAGTTGATGTGTCTGAACAAGAAAAACCTTGGTCACATAAATGGGCATCTCCCTTCCAAGTCAGCTCTTCACATCTCCCAGCGAACCCCACCCTCCATTTCTGAAATCCTCCTTAATAAGGTAGTCCCAGATACACAAGCGAGTTTCCAGAAGGAGGCAGGTATCACCCAGGCAGTCTAGTGAACACAGAAAGGGCTGCTAGGCAACAAAAACAAGGTAAGATAAAGTAAAATTAAGATACGTTTCTTTTTGTGGCAACTAAACCAATACCCTCTAAAGGGACCCGGAGCTGTTCAAGATAGCATGGCTCTCCCCGCATGCTAGTAAATGCTGCCCGGCTGCCCTGCGCCAGCCATGAGGCGGGACAGCCTGTATCCTTTCCTCCCTTCCTGTCTGTCCACCTTCTCAAGATCAACCATGTTTCTAGAGAGATGCCAATCACACAACGTAAATTCCCTTCTTGCACTGACAAGCCCCTCTTCCCTCAAGACCCACTGACTACCTCTACTTTCTAGAAGTTTCTACCTGCTTTAGGGCTATTAAAGAAGGCTTGGTATGAGACTAGATTTGATTTTTCCTTTTGCACTTTAGTTTTATTTTACTGACCCATTCATTCGTAAAATCGGAGCTTCTCCAGCTAGATGGTCCTGGGAGGCAATGGTCTTGCCTCTAGTTGCGTCTGTCAGAATGGAGACTGGCACGTGATTAGTCACTGGTCATCACCCACCATCTAGGTCTTTGCCACTTCTACACCCATATTTGCAGCATGGAGGGTTCCTCTCACCGGGTTTGGTCTGGAAGCTTCTGAGGGTGCAGTGACAAGATAGGCCAAGATACAGGAGAGAGCTCCTTTCTCTGTTGTTCGTTCTCTGCCTGGTGTTTTGGGGAGAGAAATGCCTGCAGATGCTCCTGACATCCCCCAAAGGTCCCCAGTGCCCCCTATGACCATGACTCAAAGAGGGAGCATCGGCCCAGACATCTGCCTCCCCGGGGCTGTGGGAGCACAGTGCCAAAAACAATAAGTCTGGTGTGGGAACCTCCTGGTCTTCTCCAGTTTCTGTTCAGCTGGGAAAGCCATTTCTATTTTATCATCGTTATTATAATCATTTAATTCTTCAAGCGTCAGCAGTCTTTGCAGGAACACCCACAAGGCAGCAAAGAAACCAACTTGGCAAGAGGATCCCAAGGGACTCACACCCTCAAAAAGCTGGAGACTCCTGGCCCTGGCTCCAGAGTCTCCCTGGGACCACGGTGGGCTGTCCTGGTGTGCGACACGACATGCTCAAGCTGGGTCACTTGTTGCTTTGTTCTCTTAAAATACTTCTTCTACAGTATCTGTGATTCAGTTTAAAAGAAAAAACAATTCTTTGGACAATGAATGGAAGAGATTACCGGTTTTCCAAGCCTTAACTAGAAATGAATCCATCTGGCAGGGACACACCCCAGAACTGGCCTTCAGCAATCAATACCTGAATCAGCCACCAATGTTTTGTTAACTACTAGACTGGGTATCAAAAAAAGTGATTGGGGCCTCCCTGGTGGCACAGGGGTTAAAGTTAGCACCATAGAGCAATCAGCAGCCACTGTAGCATGAGTTCAATCCTGGGCCAGGGCGGGGACCCACATGGCACAGCAGACCTCTCCTGTCTCACCTGTTCTTCCCCTTTTTGGTAGATCTGCCTGTTTTGCTCCCTTCTCTGTCTCTGGTGAATTCTCTCACCCCTACCCCACCCCACCCCTCTGGCCTACACCCCAGTTCTTGTATGCATAAATGAATAAAATAAATATTTTTTTTAAAATATGATCAAGGGACCTCCCTGGTGGTGCAGCGGGTTAAGCAACACACTATGAAGCATCCGCAGCCACTGCAGCCAGGGAGGGGACCCACATGGCGGCACAGCAGACCTCTCCTGCCTCCCTGCTGCTCCCTCAGCAGTGTGTTTCAGTCGCTCTGCCTGTTTTGCTCCCCACTCAGTCTCTGGCGAATCCTCTCACCCACCACACCTCTGGCCTGTACCCCAGTTCTTATATGCACAAATAAATAAATCTTTAAAAAAAAAGTCATCAATTTAGAAATTGACTTTTATTGGTAAACTTACAAAGTGATCTAGAGACACTCTCCACCTTGCCTGAACAAGGGCATGTAATTTCAGCGAGGCTGGGCTGACCTGGACCCCTCACCCCAGCTTGATCTCTTGGGGGGGTCCTGTGTTCAGTCAGTAGATAGAACAAAATGCTGAGATTTCTTTGAGCTGACAAAGGTGGTCATCTGTTATCCTTGGTGGTCGGCTTGGCTGCTGAGCACCCACGCGGTAACTACTGTGTGGGGGGGCAGAATTTGGTCTGGAATTACCACCTAGTAGAGAGCTGATGCAGAAGTAACGAACCCTCCACCTCTCTCATGACCACGCTTCTCTATCTACCAAAAGGACCTAAAGGTGTGAGGGACCAAACTCACTTAGATGATTTCACACAAAATTTGGTTGATATTTGGTTGTCTCCTCTCCCACCCTTCTTTCATACCCACCACCACCACCATGAAAAAAACCTACCAGGTACATGAGCCTAAAGGGCATCAACAAAGGTGCTCGGGGTGCAGAGTTGGGGCCCCAATGCCCACAGGCAGGAAAGAGGAAAGCTCATCAGGGGCTGAGTCTACACTGCTCCCCACACACCCCAGGGCCCAGCAAATACTCAGAGCTTGGTGATGGCTTTGAGAGAAAACTGTCAAGCGGGGTGGGTACAGAGGAGGCGCTGAAAACACCTCCCTAACCAGCCACCTTCACATGAAGAGCTCCTGCGGACAACAGAGGCTGATTGGCAAAAGTCTCTGCCCTTCCAACCAGGTCAAAAGTTACTGTAGGGAGCCTCACTGGTGTTGCCAGGGATGGGTTGAGTCCCACTGTGAAGCATTCGCAGCCACAGCAGCGCGAGTTTGATCCCCAGCCAGGGAGGGAACCCACATGGCGCAGCCGACCTCTCCTGCCTCGCCCGCTGCTCCCCTCAGCAGTGTGTTTCAGTCAGTCTGCCTGTTCTGCTCCCCACTGTCTCCGGTAGATCCTCTCACCCCCACACACACCTCTGGCCTGTACCCCAGTTCTTGTATGCATAAATAAATAAATCTTAAATAAATAAATTTTTAAAAAAAGTTACTGTAGGCCAGAGCCCTGGATTTTGATATGTGCTCCCATCACCATCATACCCACTTGAAGCCCAGTGATTGGTGACTGGTGACGCAAACTGAAGAAAGAGGCCGGAGAAAGGCCATGGAGAGACAGAGCTGCCCGCACACGGACACCTGTATCATGGAAAGGGCCCATCCTCTTGAACCAGAGAGGCCTGGATCAGGATTCTGGGGCAAAGCAACCATGTGTAGAATGAGGAGAACATACCAGTGACCTAGGATGGTTGTGAGCAATGAGACATTAGCACCATAGCCTGCTCTGCGGTGTGTGGAGCAGGGAAATGAGCTAAAACTGTAACCTGCCTGGAGGAGAGCTCAGCTGCAAGGACCAGAACTGGCTTAGGTCAAAGAAGGGAGCAGGCAAGGCTGCTTCCCTGAAAGGAGGCTTAGAATACAATCAAGTTTTTTATCTGCCAGTTCCCTGGATACAGTCCTTCCACGCTACAAGAGCTCCAGACATGTTAGCTATTGTTAACATTTATAGGCAAAATAAGCACACAGAACGGTCACTCAATAAACTGAGCTACCCCAAGTGGCCTCAGGCCGAGCTACTCTCTGACTCAGTTTCCCCATGTGCGAAGTGACTCTGGTTCTCTGACTAAAGGAAGAAGCAGAAATGAGTTTATTCCCACCCTCCAGCCCAACCAGCACCAGGCCAAAATTCAAAGCCAACGGGAGCAGAAGAAATTTGGGTGAAAGGGCATCAAAAGAGGGGCTTGGGCTGGGAGCAAAGGGAAAGGACACGGACCCCAGAAGACCCAGCCCAACCCAGCATTTCCCAGGGCCTGCTGCTGCCTCCTCTGAGGGCCCCGGCCCCATCCTGGTCATGCACATCGGGACATGCCAGGGCCTGGCTTCCCAGGGGCCAGAGGGAGCTCCCGCAGGGGACTTCAAAAGCCCCAATGCCTTTCAGAAAGGAACTAAAACTTTCTGCTTAACCAAAGCCTCCACAGGAGAAGAACAGGCCTAGCCCTTTCCTTTTTAAGTCTCTTTATTTTCCAGCCGGCTGGCCTGGTCATTCTCTTTTTTTCCTATTATAAACGGTCCCAGCTGCAACACACAGGGAAAAAAAACCATCTCCCAGGCCTGGGCAGGGGCCTGTTGCAGCCGCAGCCGCCTGGCTGGCCTCCTGCAGCAGACAAAGGCGGCTCCAGCCTCTGGCACCCACTGGGAGAGGCCCCAGAGCCCCCGCCCTTAGCCAAGGCCTCAGCGGGAGTCAGGGGAGGATTCGGGAAGTTTCTGCCAGCATTCCAAACCTTCTCCTGCTCCTGGGAACAGGCTGCCATACAGCCAAGCACGGCCTCCTTGAACACCAGTTTTCAAGGGCAGAAAATGAAAGGTTGAGCCCCACTTATAATGGCTACAAGATTCAAGGCTTTAGACCTGCAAGGCCCTGTGAAATGATCCAGTCTGGCCGCCTGACTGGAAGGAAAGGGAAACTGATGTCTAGGGAGGAACAAACTTGCCCAAGGTCACCTTGCCAACTACTGGCAGAGCTGCCCCAAGAAGTCAAGACTTCCAATCCCAATACCGGGTAGCAGAGAAAAGCTGGGCGTGAGGCCTTAAGATTCTGAGGTTGCTGGAGGTGGGGGAAGGATATCACTTCTTAGTAATGGGTCAGACCACATAGGACCTGGCCTCCCGGCGGCGTAGCAGGTTGAGCTTCCTTGGCCACTGCAGTGCCAGTTTGATCCTTGGCCAGGGAGGGGGCCCACATGGCGCAGCAGACCTCTCCTGCCTTGCCCCGCTGCTCCCCTCAGCAGTGTATTTCCATAGATCTGCCTGTTCTACTCCCTGCTCTATTTCCTGTGAATCATCTCATCCCCTGCCTCTGGCCTGTACCCTAGCTCTTGTGTGTATAAATAAATAAAATTGTTTAAAAAAAGGACCACACAGGACCACCTGTATTATTGGGTACTCTGCAGCCCTGACCCCAGCAAGCTGGTGCAGCAATCTGTGCCTCTACTTCCTCATTCATGAGGATGGGGTATGCTGGTGCCTCACAGGGCTGGTGAGGAGTGGAGCCAGTATGTCGAACACTTAGGTAATGTTCAGAAAGTTACCTCTCATTATGTGTAAAAGTAAGGGTTTTCTTTACCCAACAACTGTTTATTTGCGATCTCTGGAATCTATGCT
Source organism: Galemys pyrenaicus (assembly GCA_019455555.1). Lineage (NCBI taxonomy): Eukaryota > Metazoa > Chordata > Mammalia > Eulipotyphla > Talpidae > Galemys > Galemys pyrenaicus. The sequence goes on along the minus strand of JAGFMF010011775.1, from coordinate 2,035,526 downwards.
GCGACAGGCACTGGGCAGATGCCAGGACCCAGCCAGACAAGGCGAGAAGGTCCCTGACCTGTTGGAAGCGCAAGTCAAGAGCTAGAGGGCACAGATGTGTGTGGGCAGACTAACCCAACGATGGCATGGAGCAACTCCAGTCCTCATTCGTTTGTCTCCTCCCAGCTCAGGGAACCTTCCTTGGGAACCTGGAGCCTCCCCTTTCCCTGGGACCGTGCAGTTATAGCAGGACCACGCTGTTATATAAGGACACTCCTTACTCTTCAGAACAAAGCCGCCCAGTGGATGAAGCCAGAAGACCCAGACCCCCAGGGGGCTCCAAGGAGCCCATCCTTGTTGAGAGGTAGAAGCCACGAGGCAGTTCACACCCTTGTTTTTCAAATGTTGACTACTAGTTTATAAGCATTTTAATTAGGTTTTAAGTGAGAGTGGGCCCCAGGCCCTCAGTTTGCCACCAGGCCTCTCCCCTCCCCATTCAAGCTCCCTGACCAGACGCAGCAGGTGGTTGCCTGCAGCACCAGGGAGGGGCTGCAGCAGTGCAGAGGGAGGGGCCCTGGTGGGCTCCACCACGCCCGCCCTCCCCGCTGACTCCCCTATTTGGACTGCAGCCTCAGGACTTCCCAGCTCTGAGGGCAAGATGCAACCTGAGGTGGCCTGAGAGCTGGGGTGGGGGATGCATGGTGGCTGGGTGGCAGCAGGGTCCCCCTGGAACTCCACCTCTGGGGGCGATGAGGAAGCAGCCTCGACCAGGCTCCCTGCCATTGCCAGTGGGGATACTGCCTCCTATGGACCACCAAACCACCTTCAAAAAGTCAACTGACCCCAAAACAAAGCTCCTCCTCTGCCCTCTGAACCCTCACAGCAAACTGTCCCCTGCTCCCCTGGGGCTCAAGCTCTCTGTAGTTTCCATGCCCTAGACCCCACCCTCTGCAGAAGGCTCTCCACTGTCTACCTGGAGGCCCACATGTTGTTGCGATTATCTCCATTTGACATCTGAGAAAAATGGAGGCTCAGAGTAGCTCCCGAGTCCCACAGCGCTCTCTCTTTTTTTAAAGATTTATTTTTATTTATTTTTTAAAAAGATTTATTTTTATTTATACATACAAGAACTGGGGCACAGGCCAGAGGTGCAGGGGGTGAGAGGATTCACCAGAGCGGGGGAACAGAACAGGCAGATCGACCAAAACACACTGCTGAGGGGAGCAGCGGGAGAGGCAGGAGAGGTCTGCTGCGCCATGTGGGTCCCCTCCCTGGCCAGAGGCAGGGATCGAACTTGTGCTGCAGTGGCTGCAGTTTGCTTCACAGTGCGTTGCCTAACCCACTGTGCTACCAGGAAGGCCCAAGATTTATTTTTATATGCACACAAGAACTTAGGTACAGGTCAGAGGTGTGTGGGGCGAGAGGACTCACTAGGGATAGAGTGGGGAGCAGAACAGACAGATAGACTGAAGTATTCCCCTGCTGAGGGGAGCAGCAGGTGAGGCTGGAGAGGTCTGCTGGGCTGTGTGGGTCCCTCTCTAGCCGGGGATAGAACTCATGCTGCTGAGGCTGCAGATACTTCATAGTGCAGCACTCAACCCCTGGCACCACCAAGGAGGCCCCAGGGTCCCACTGTTACAGAGCACCCCAGGACCCCCTAATCTGCTCTCTCTAAATGGGTTCTGCCATCCACCACATCAAGACAAAATATAAGACCTTTAATGGAAAGGAACTTTAACACAATTAGGGAACAATAATAGAGAAAAGACAAAGAATATGTTACAGGGCAGTGAGAGGGGCACCCCAGAACCTTTAAACCCGCCCTCTCTGGATGGGTTCTGCCATCTGCCTCATTAAGACAAACATATAAGACCTTTAACGGAAAGGAACTTTAATATAATAAGGGTATAATACAGAAAGGATAAAGAATATAGTTACTAAGTTAAGCATCCAAAGTTACCCATTTCCTTGAGGGTAAAAGTTTAGCCAAATAGGATTGGTCCAAAACAAGGCCCAAAAGCCTGCCACACGTTTAAAGGACCTTTTAGTAGAGACCCATAGAGAAGGGTCAGAAAGAGTTAGATAAATTTAGGAGGAAAAGAGCAAAATTAAAATTAAAATTAAAGTGCTGTTGTTAACCTCCCCATGGGCCTCTCACCCACATCTGTTTTAACCAGTTTAAGACCAAAAAGCAAGCACAGTTTTTTACATGTCCCTCTGCTCCATGTGCCTCCTCCAGGTCTCCTTGCTTTTCATCCTGCTTCCTTCTTCCTCCCTTCCTTCTGTCCCCCTAGCTCCTCTCTGCAGAATCTTCTCATCCCTGCTCAGCTCCACCCACTTAGGGCAGAACTGGGATTCTGGAATTTCCCCCTTTCCTGGGGACCACCCTGTTACAAATATAGTTACTAAATCAAGCATCCAAAGTTACCCATTTTCTTGATGGTAAAAATCCAGCCAAATAGGATTGGCCCAAAGCAAGACCCAAAATCCTGCCATAAGTCTAAAAGAACTTTCAGTAGAGACCCATAGAAAAGGGTCAGAAAGAGTCAGACAAATCTGGGAGGAAAAGAGCAAAATCAAAATCAAGATGAAAGCTGCCATTGCTAACCTCCCCACGGGTCTCTCACCCACATCTGTTCCAACCAGTCCAAGACCAAGAAGCAAGCGCAGTTTCTTCACATGTCCCTCTGCTCCACGTGCCTCCTCCAGGTCTCCTTGCTGCTCTCCATCCTGCTTCTTTCTTCCTCCCTTCCTCTGTCCTCTCCTGTCTTCTCTCTCCAGCATCTTCTTATCCACTTCGGGCAGAACTGGGATCCTGGAATTTCCCCGTTTTCTGGGGACCACCCTGTTACACCTCAGCTCTTAAGGAATGGAGCTAGGACTGAGATCAAGGCCAATCTCCCTCCCAAGTTGGAGGTTTTGTTCTAGCCAGTAGTTTTATTTGTTTCCACACCTTGCCAGAAGCTTAGCATTGACATATTAATTTTAGACAGATAGACGTTTAGATTGACACAGATATGGAGATACAGATGTTAAATCTGAAAACCAATGAGGTGTGTATCAAGTTGGTGAGGAGGGCTATCCTCTCTAAATCGCCACAGTTCCCGATTCTTTTGTTTTAATTTTTTAAAAGATTTATTTATTTATACATACAAGAACTGGGGTATGCAGGCCAGAGGTGCAGGGTGGGTGGGAGGTGATTGTGCTGCAGTGGCTGCATGCAGATAGCTTCATAGTGCTGTGACTTAAATTCTTGCACCACTGGGCCTGCCCTGGTGGCGCAGTGGGTTAAGCAAAGCACTATGAAGCAAACCACAGCCACTGCAGCACGAGTTCAATCCCTGCCTCCGGTCAGGGAGGTGACCCACATTGCGCAGCTGACCTCTCCTGTCTCACCCACTGCTACCCTCAGCAGTGAATCTCAGTCAAAACTGCCTGTTCTGTTCCCCACTCTGTTTCTGGAGGATCTTCTCACCCTCCGCACTTCTGGCCTATACCCCAGTTCTTGTATGACTAAAAACATAAATCTTTAAAAGGAAAAAAACAAACAAACAAACAAAAAACTCTTGCACCACCAAGGAGGCCCCCTGTTTTAATTTTTAATTAGGAAAGATTTCAAACGAACAGAAAATCATACAGCAGATACCCAAGTGCCCTCCAATACTTAGCAAGATACTACCATACTTGCTGGGGCTTCCTTTGATACGGACAATTGATATCTTTCCAGTGTTGTTCAAAGGTCCTTCATGTCAAACCTCCTACCCTCTCCAAGGAGGCCTAAGCCCATCCTATTTTAAAATGTTGCTTTGGGGCCTCCCTGGTGGCGCAGAGGTTAAGTCTCAGCGCTGTCAAGTTACCAAGCAGCCCCTGCAGCATGAGTTCAAGCTCAGCTTGAGTTCCATCCCCAGCTAAGGAGGGGACCCACATGGCACAGCAGATCTCTCCTGCCTCCCCGCTGCTCCCCTCATCAGTGTATCTCAGTAGATCCACCTGTTCTGCTCCCCACTGTCTCTGGTGAACCCTCTCACTCCCCACACCTCTGGCTTGTACCACAGTTCTTGTATGCATAAATAAATCTTTAAAAAAAGAAAGAAATATAGACAGAGAAACAGTCTTTGAAATCTTCTTCATCCAATTTTGTCAAGCTAACACCCCCAGGCTACGGGGGTAGCCAAAAATGCTGACACTTCTCTTAGGCAGATTTATGGCCTCACTTGGGCAAAGTCACAGAGGAGAGACAGTGGAATAATTAATAACCAGGACAACCACAGCATAGGCATATTTCTGCTGCAATTGATTTTTTTAAAAAAAGATTTATTTATTTATACAAACAAGAGCTGGGGTGCAGGCCAGAGGTGTAGGGTGTGAGAAGATTCACTAGAGACAGTGGGGGAACAGAACAGGCAGATCTACTGAAATACACTGCTGAGGGGAACAGTGGGTGAGACAGCAGAAGTCTACTGCACCATGTGGGTCCGCTCCCCAGCCAGAGGCAGGGATTTGAACTCATGCTGCAGTGGCTGCAGTTTGCTTCATAGTGCATTGCTTAACCCATTGCACCACCAGGGAGGTTCTAACATTTTTCCAGTCTTTCATTTTATCTTTTTAAATATTCATTTATTTATGCATACATAACTGGGTACAGGCCAGAGGTATGGGGGTGAGAGGATTCATCAGAGGCAGAGTGGGGAGCAGAACAGGCAGACTGACTGAAATACACTGCTGAGGGGAGCAGCAGGAGAGGCAGGAGCGGTCTGCTACGCCATGTGGGTCCCCTGCCTGGTCTGGGATCAAACTTGTGCTGCAGTGGCTGTGGATGCTTCATAGTGCAGTGCTTAACCCCATGTGCCACCAAAGATGCCCCCCCAACTCAATATTTAGCCAGTTTCCCAAAAAGAGAAGGTGTCTCATCTTATCTCTCTCCAAAGACATTGTTCAAAGCCCTTAATTTCCCATCCCCCATACAGAATTGATTGCCCAGTTTGCAGCTGGGGATAATGTTGCTAATACATTATTTTTCTCTCCCCATTTTTTAAAAACTCCTAAGAAACACTACAATTGAAACTGCAGAAATCCAACAGGAAAATCACCCACACACCCCCAAGATTACAGCAATGTTTTCCCCTGTCCAAGTCACTAGCTTCACATGGTCCACCCATGTGCAAATTTGCTTTTTAGAGATTTACTATGCAAAACTTAGGTTACATATTTTCTGTCAACATTATGTAAATCACACTTACCCAGCTGTTTTTGTTTTTTTCTGTAGACCAAGTAACTCCCACTTCCCTTTACTTTTTATCCCCTTCCCAACTCCCACTCCCAAGTCTGGTATCCAGGCTTCTGGAAGGTTTTGCCACGCCCACAGGTCATATATGAACAAAGAATAGATATTTGGGAAGAGCTTAAGCTGGTATTAGTGTTAAAAGGTGCAGATATTACAGACACTGTAAAACAGTGCCAAAGTGGGGGACAGGTCATTGTTTGTGGGTTCTCACCTACGTGCTCACAATTGCAAGACATCACTCGGGCTCAGGGTGCAACAACAGGGTTTACAAACAAAGGGGAGCTGGGAAAAAGGAAAGAGTTTCTAAGCGACAAATGACTCTGTTCTACCCCAGATTGTGGCCGCAGTGTCCAAATTGGCCAAAAGAAAGGCTGCTCCTGCAGGATGGCACTGTCCCTTTGATGAGAACCTAGAGCTAATGGCACAACAGTGGACAATAGACCAGGACCCAACTCACAGTGGCAGCTGGAGGTGATTGCAGGTGGGGATGCCGAGATGATAGCAAAGCAGCCGTAGCAGCAGTTCCAAGTCTGGGGAGACAGCACTGGACTAGCTTGGCGGCTCTGCAGTTCAGCCCAAGCCTGTGCCTCTAGTTGGGTAGGTTGGGGACCCTTGTCCTCAAACCCAACCAATGCCGGGGTTGGCCATCAAGCCTGGCTCATTGAGACAGGCCTCAGCAAAGCCAGTCATGCCCTGTGGTGCCAAATGGTTCCATTTTAAATTGATCCACCTCTGGCTCACCTCACTTTACCTTATGCCATGAAGTACTCCAGGGCTCCTGCACTGCCAGCTCATTGTTTTTCATGGGCACAGGAGAGCACAGGTATAGATGCACCACAACGTGAGCTTCCATTCTAGAGGTATTTCAGTTTTGTCACTTGCAAAAACATTTTGTACTTATATCTTTGTATATTCATCTTCAAGTGCCAGGATGGAATCTCAGGAGTGGGGTTACTGGACAAAGGCTGTGTTAGTTGTTTTGTTGTGTTGTGTTTATATTTAAATATATTTCACCAAGTTTCTTTTCCCTAAAGCTGGAACAATTTCTGTTTCCACCCATTACATCTAAACCTGTCTTCCACCCTGCCACTTACCTACCAGAACTAAGTGACATTTTTCTAATCCATTTTCTTTTGTGTCTATCTGTTGACCATATAGAAGATTCTCATGTAGCTCCAATTTGCATTTTTAGGGACCAGGAGTCATACTGAGTTACTTGTGTGTGTTTCTGGCTGTTTGGTTTCCTTTTCGGCAAAAATCAGCGCATTATTTGCCAAGTTGATTGTAGCCCATCTGGGGGGAACCTGTTGAGTCTACACTTAACTCGGTGCATCTTAATTATTTATGATCTAGAATACTGTGTGCTCCACATGGGAGGGGCTGTATCTTATTCTTGGCAACATCTGCAGTGCCTCGCACACAGTGTGACTTCAGGAAGCCATGAAGGAAGGAGACTCTGCTCCCTGGGAGCCCCCTTTAGGTAGCGGCAGGTCCAGTCACCTGGACAGGCTCTGGGATGTCCTCCCCACAGAAGGACCAGGGCGTGTGCTCACGCGGGGGAGTCATTTGCTTATATATTCCAGCTGACTGTCTCCAGGACCCTGGAAGAAGCCCTTGGCAAAGTCAAGTGGAATCTCATCATAAGGGAGAGCCTAGGGCCTCATCTCTTCTTTTTCCCGCAAGCAGCAAAGGCCCATCTCCCACAAACCCTTCGTCATGGAGAACCTGTCCCTTCGCCAAGTTCTTCTCAGGAAACCATTCTCAAACTCTGTCCTGCTGTTTCTTGCCACAGTGGAAGGGAAGGGACTGCAACTCCTAGTGACAACCCCAATTGCCTCTCCCCCAGGACCTGCTCATGTGGTTTGGCTGGAGAGCAAGAAGTGCAGGTAAACTACAGAAGTACCTCACCTAAAGTAAGGATAAAGTGAACAGCAGTTGCTTCCCCCAGAGGAGGCAGGGAGGATAAAAATTCCCTTATGATCTCTAAAGGAACATCTGTCTAAATCACTATGGACAGACCCCCATGCCAAGCTCAGCAATATTGCTCAAGAATGCCAGAGCCTCCACCCCACATTGCCTGGGGCCAAATTCATCCACGCCAGTATCGGGCATCTATTCTGTCCCAGCTGCTGGGGATGCACTAATGATAAACAGGCAAAAATCCCTGTACTTACCACAACTTGACTTGTAAGTTGACACAGTCACAACTGCTTGTGCCTGTCTTTTATTTCTTTATTTATGCATACAAGAAATGGGGTACAGGCCCGAAGTGCAAGGGGTAAGAGGATTCACCAGAGACAGAGTGGGGAGCAGAATGGGCAGATTAACTGAGACACACTGCTGAGGGGAGCAGTGGGCGAGGCAAGAGAGGTCTGCTGTGCCATGTCGGTCACCTCCCTGGCCAGTGGCAGGGATCAAACTCATGCTGCAATGGCTGTGTTTTTTTGTTCTATAGTGCGTTGCTTAACCCACTGCGCCACCAAGGAGGCCCCCCCTATGCCTGCTTTTTATTGTTAAAGAAGCCATGGCAATGTCAAGGAAAGGATGGAACTGTATTTCAATAAAACTTTACTTATGGACACAGAAATCTGAATATCATATACTTTTTATGCATTTTGAAAGAGTAACCTTCTTTTCTCCTTTCCCCCATGTAAGCAGGTATAAACCATTCTTAGCTTGAAGCAGGTCCAGGCAAGAACAGGTTGTGCCAAGCTGTGTTCTAGATAAAGGAAAACCTGAAACTTACATGGTGGATATGTGCCAGGACTGTTCTTGTGCTTATGTAAATTAACTCGTTTCCTCCTTGTCATAAGCTAAGGAGGTATGCTAACTCTGTTACCGGTTACAGCAGGAAGGAGCAAATATGTGTGTTGCTCCACTGCAAATTAGTTATAGCAGTTGCTCCTCAAAAACCTTTTATATAACAGTATACTACCTAAATCATAAAATAAACCAATCAAGTATAAGCTGTAAATTAATTAATGCTTTATTGCCAAAACTCTGCCTCTTACCACAAATCAGTAGTAGCAAAGCACTTTTATCAATTACACTTCCTAAATTATCAAACAAACCAATCAAGTACAAAATTGAAAAACAGTCCAATCAAACTGTAGTGGGGGGTACCCTTAAAGTAAATATAAATGTAGTGGCAGGAAGGCACAGGGCAGGTTCTGGGTGGTTCTAGCAGATGGTGGGGTAAAGGAAGGAGCCTTGGAGCCCTCGGTGGCTTTTATGCTTTTATTACAGAGATGGCATCAGGTAAATGGCAGGCAGGGGTGCCGGCCCCCCGGCCCCCGGCGCATCTCACCCTCTCAGCTGCTTTGCCATTCTCGTCTCGTTCTTCTGGTGTTCCGTTCCACTGCTGCTCTGTGTTCCGCTGCTCTCGCTGCTGCTGGTGCCCTCATGATGCCGCCTCTATAGGCCCATGTCCAAACCCAGGTGCGCCCACTTGCGCGTGCCCACCTAGGCATGCGCGCAGCACCGCAGGTGTCCATCATTATACCAATGGCTGGAGGGCTGAAAAGCCTGATTAACTTTTCTCAGACCCTACAATAAGCCAGGGTCAATAAAAGCCTGGAGCAAGCACTCATTCTAAACAACTCATCAAACATCAAAAAAACAGCAGTCCCCCCAAAAAAATCCAAAAAAGCAACAGCGCCCCAAAAAAACCCTGCAAAAAAAGAGGAGAGCCCTAAAAAAACCCAAAAAAAACAGTTGCAGCCTCCAAAAAAAAAAAAAAAAAAACAAACCTCTAGCAGCTGCCCTCTAAAAAAAACCCTAAAATTTCTACCAAAATTAAACCTTAATCCTATCTCTAACACTAACTAAAAAAAAAAAAACATACCAAAAGCCCTAAGCCTAGTATCTCAGGGCTATTTATTATTAATATTTTAATTTTTTAAAAAAGATTTATTTATTCATACAAGAACTAGGGTACAGGCCAGAGGCGGGGATGGGGGAAGGGTGTGAGAGGATTCATCAGAGACAGAGCAGGGAGCAGAACAGGCAGATCCACTGAAACACTGCTGAGGGGAGCAGCGGGCGAGGCAGGAGAGGTCTGCTGCACCATGTGGGTCCCCCCCTGGCCGGCAGCAGGGATCCAACTTATGCTGCAGTGGTTTGCTTCATAGTGCGGTGCTAAACCCACTGTGCCACTGGGGGGGCCCTATTAATTATTAATATAAACCAACAATTTACAAAAACTATAACACTAAACGTTCCTAAACACTACCTCTACAGACCACGTAGGAATCATCACTACCAGCCAGTGCTGCTCAACACTCCTGGTGACCTGTAACTACCAACACTAATGCTGTCTAAATAAAACTACCAACCTCTTATAAATATGTAAACATTTTTATTTCCCCCTATTTATAAACAAACCCCATAGTTATTATTCCTGTAGTCTGAGGTCTCTTGCAATGGTACACACAAGTAAAAACCCTGTAGGGTCAGAACTATCAGGTCTTTCCACCCTCCCACCATTGATGATGGACACCTGCTGTGCTGCGAGCATTCCAGGGTGGGCATGCGCAAGTGGGCGCACCTGAGTTGGACACGTCTTAAGTGGGCGGTGTCATGAGGATGCCAGGACCGACAGTACAGACCAAAGAGCAGCAGTGAAAGCGAGAGCAGCAGAGAGAGAGAAGAAGCAGCCGAGAGGGTGAGATGCGCCGGGGGCTGGGAGGCCTATCAGCCTCCCGGCCTCCCGGCACCCATGCCTGCCATGTACCTGGTCACCTTTACTTATAAAAGCATGAAAAGCCACCGAGGGCTCCAAGACTCTCCTTCCTTGACCCGTCTGCCCAGAACCATCCCGAACCTTGCTCCTGTGCCGCCCTTTCCTGCCACTACAAACCCATAATCAGTAACATATCAAACACTATCCTCTGTTAAGCTATAGCCCCTATGGCTATAGCCCTTAATGCTAACTTATAACCTTTTAAACTTTAAAAACTTTCTAAAAGCTCTCTATCCTCAAAGCCTTCTCCCCCACCTGTTTCAGCTGGGCTGGCTCCACCTTACTGAGAAAGAGCAAGGCACACAGGAAAGGTTAGTTTACACAAGTGTGGGGGCAGGATTTGAACCCAGGGCTCAAAGTGCATGCTCTTCCACACCGCTCTATACCTCCTCCTGCAAAACCCAGCCTACTAAGTGCTAGAGTGTTGTAGCCACCAAAGGAATTAAACTCAAACCACCTTAGGAGACAGATACTATTACCCCTAATTGGAGGGGGCCTTGAGGGCCTTCACTTGGCTCCCCTGGTCCTCGATTTCTTTGCCTTGCCTCCCTACCCTCCGAACACCTGCCAGCCACACTGCTCCTCAGCCTCCCCACAAGCTGGCCACATTTCAACTTGAATTCCGCAGCCACAGTGATGCTGGCATTCCAGATATTTGAGCGAGTAGGATTCAAAGTTAAACAGCCCCAAGAGACAAACTGGGGAGCTTAAGGGGTCTGCAAAAGCCTCCTAGGGGGAAGGGAAAGGGGGAGAGCTGGGGAGATAAGGTGGACCTTCAAAGAAAACTTTTTGTCTGAGCAAGGCAACCCCGTAACACACCCCCCCCCCCCCCCCCCCACCNGTGGACCTTCAAAGAAAACTTTTTGTCTGAGCAAGGCAACCCCGTAACACACCCCCCCCCCCCCCAGCCTCCAGGTCTTCAAAGGAGGCTGGGGGAGCAGGTGAGTGTTCTGACTCCCAGCGCGAGGGGGAAGTGCTTCTGGCATTAAACAAAGCCTTTTTACATTTAATCTGCCAACCCAGGATTTTCAGAAAAGTTTCCCCATGCGTCACAGAGTGTGTGCACAAAAAATTATACACCGGTGTATAAACACAATTGGACGCAGAAACACACATGTGCTCATGAAAGCGCCGCAGACCGGTCTAGACAAGGTCACCACCGACACGCGTCACTTGCAGGGGGCGCATGAGGCGTCCTCCCGGTGCACCAGGGCTGCCCGCCCTGAGTAGGTTCCACCAGGAATTCCAGGACTACAGGGGGTGGGAGGAGAAGGAAGCCGCGCAGCTGGGGAGTAGAGGGAGGAGAAGGGGAGCAGGAGTACAGGAGGGACGGTGGGGGTTGGAGGTGGAGCGAAATCCATAGCTGGGAAAGCAGGGTCAGGGGCCCGGGGTCAGGGGTCAGTAAGGGGATCGTGTTCTGCTCAAGATCCGAGACCCGGGTACCCCATTGAGGAGCGGCCCAACTGGCAGTGGGGAATGGACTAGGCAGGAAGGGGGCTAGATCCGAGGGTGCAGGAACCAGCGCAGCGGGTGTGGTAGGGGAGGTGAGCTGGCTGAAGGAACTGGGCAGGGGGAGGGCAAAGGTCAGCGTGCGGCCGCCGCCTAGGGGATGGAGGGCTGGGCTGCCCGGCGCTCAAAGTCTTTACAATCCGGAGCCATGTGACTTGTACCTGCATTTGAGGGCGGAAGCTGGACAGCAGTTCTGTGCGCAGGGCGGCGCCCGCTGCCTTGTCCTGATCCTGGGCAGTGGGTGGCTCAACTGGGCCTTTGTATTTATTTCTCTTTCCCTGAGGGCAGAGAAATCTACCCAGAGCATGCTGGACCTGCGAACTGGGGCTCTTGGGCCTTAGTGGAAGTCTAGTTGAAAAAGAGCCCAGAAGGGCCTGCTTAGAGTTTGGTGAAAGAGAGAATCTTTGTCTCCAGGCAACCCCTGGCCTTAAACCTAGCCCTTCTACTCCCCTCTCTGCTCCTCTCAGCTCCTGAAGGCATCTATCTCCACTGTCATCTTGAGAGTCATACACTTGAGCCCTGGTTCCCAAACTAGCTCTGCTCCTCCCAGTCTGTGTCTCCCAAGGCAGTGACGTTACCGACCCTCAGTTTTCCCATCCATCAAATGGGCCAGTCCTACCTCCTCTCCAAGGCTGCCTGTGGACTCCTGATGGGGCCGACGGGGCCGTTTCGGCTCCGTGTGCAGGAAGTTTTGAGCTGCGTTACCCCACGCCCCTCTCCCAAATAGGTTCAGAGTGTTTTTGAACATTCACAATGAAAAGAGAACTTCAGCCAAATAGTGTTCAAGAGAGTGGATGATGCTGAGCTCAAGGAACCTTTCTCAAAAGCTTCGAAGCTGGATAGAGGAGAAGCTGGCCCCCTGATTTGGGCAGCCCTCCATCTTCTCAGTCCTGAGAGCAAATGGGTTTGTTTTCCAAGTCCAGATTCAAGCTTCTAACTCAAAGCAGCTTTTTGCTTTTTGCAATCAGCTCTGCTGATTGCTTTTCTCACCTTAACTCACTGAAAATTTACGTCCAAACCCTTCCCATGAAGACATCCTCTCTTGCACTGCCCACAAGCTCCAGTGGTCAGATCTCTAACTGGAGGCTTAGTAATGTGCTGTAACTTACTCATACCCAGCCGACCCTGTTCCAGCCAGGATGCAGCCCTAGTCCTGGTGCCTGGTGTTCCCCAAGATGCCCTACCCTGACCTTGAATCAGAATCTCTGGGAAGGGTGGATTCAGTTTTTGTCTAGCCCCAAGTGATTCTAGTGTCATAGATGAGAACTGCAACACTAAATGCAGGCAGAGAATCTGCAGTCCAGAGACAGCAAGCATTGGTTCCTGAGCCCTGTCTAACTCAATGCCCCCACAGTGGATCATGAAATTTTGAATTCATTGCTAGCAGGTGAAAATCAGGAAATTTCACACTGAAATCAGATTTCTTCAGTAGTTGGAGAATCAGACAATGCAGGATGCATTTACACAAGGCAGCCACTAATAGCTGGCTAGCTGGCCGGAGCAGAGGGGCCGCTGGAATGCTGGATTTAGGGCTGGCACAAGCCATCAGTTCATGCTGACCCTTCTGCCTCATTGGTTATATTTCCTTTCTGACGTCGTTCATTGCACACATGGGGAAAATGATGTCAGAGATTTGGCCATATACCCATAGGCCAGGTTCAAGGGACAGAACTGAGACTGAAAAAAACAAAAAACAAAAACACCAAAAACATGTCTCCTAGCTCTCAGTCCAGTGCTCATCTCTAGGCTACTGCCTCTGAATTATTTTGAGAGGTGGTCACCCTGCAATGGGAGGAAGCTTGGAAGCAGCAGTGGTGCAGCTGCATATTGGCCTGCAAAGGCCCTGCTCCCAGCAAGGCCCTTGGTCTCCACTGCCACGTGCTGAGTTTTCTTCTCCAGAATCTTGCAAGAAGACAATGTTAACCCAGAAATGTGGGAGATTCCAGCAAATTCATCAGCACCTGCATAAAGAATGTAAATATCCGCAAGCCTGCCTTGATGTGAGGAAGCTCAAGCCACACACACGTACTCAAGCCACGTACAGGTACTCTGGCCAGCAGTCACCCTGGTCCGCTACCAACATGGGAGTAAATGAGGCTTCAGATGATTTCAGGCCCCAATTTTGATTTACTCCAACTTCAAGTTTTCCAGCTGAGGCCTCAGACAGACATTGAGGAGCACAATCTTTCTGACTCTGCCTTAAGTGATTTCTTGCCATATTCAAGTTATAGACAGTCTGTAAACATAATAAAACTGAATTTACACTGCTAATTTTGTAATTAGTTACATAGTAATTGATAACTGATACACATAGGATGGTCTACTTCTTTTTCCTTGGCAAACTCCTACAAATGCTTCAAAACCTTGGGGAAATGTCACCTCTTGTGAGGTCTTTCTTGATTTCTCCCTAAGCTGGAAGCATCTTATGTGTACCTCAGATGGCCCTTTCCTCACAGCGTGGATCTATTTTCTCATCCCTCTTTCCTTTTAGACCAGGTATCCAGCAAAGGGGAGGCGGAGAGGAACTTGGGTCCACCTTTATGTTCCCAGCATCTCATCAGCATGGTACAATGCATATGTTACATTTGCTGAATGAATGAATGAGGTCACAGCTGTTTCTCCACAGGAGCTGGCCTGCATGTCAGAAAAATCTGGAAGATACTGGCATAGTTTCCACATTGTAGGACTAGATGGATATTGGTACAGTGAAGAAAAATCCTGTCTTACTCAGATTCTATAAGATCACTTGGGAAGCTTTCAAAATGTTCAATCACAGGCCCCACCCCAGGTGAACTGAGTCAGACTCTGCAGGGCAGGCCCAGGTACTGATGCTTTAAAACTATTTGCCCAGTGATTCAAATGTGCAGTCAGGGTGAAGAGCCACTGCTGTTTAACCATGACAGTGACACTAATGAGATGATAGCTAATGCCTTCTGAGTACTTACTATGTGCCAGGCTTTGTAGGATGGTTTTTTATGAACTAACTCATTTACTCTACACCACTACCCTATGAGGAAGAAACTATAATCATCCTCCAATTTCAACAGTTATATTGAGGTATAATTGGCATAAAAAAACCTACATCTTTTAAGTGTGTAATGTGGTAAGTTCTACTATACATATTCATATACACACACAGAGAGAGACTTGCAAATCAGCACAATAAAGGCAGTGGAATAACCAACACCCCAAGTTTTCTTACGCCCCTTGGTAATCCATCCTTCCACCCCTTTGACTTCCCTCTGTCCATAAGTAACCATTAATCTGCTTTATGTCACTATGAATTATTCTGCATTTTCTTGAATTTTAGATCATTAAAATTATACAGTGTGTAGTTTTTATTAGTAGCGGTTTCTGATTTTTTTGGGGGGCAGGCTTCATTCGCTCACAATGATTTTGAGATTCATTCATGATGCTGTATTAATAGCTCATTCTTTTTCATTGCTGAGTAGTATTCCATGATAGATATGTATCACACTATCCCCCATTTTAAAAATGAGGAGATACAGCTTCGGAAAAATGAAATGACTTCCCAATGTCACTTGTCTGGTAAGTGGTGAACTGTATCCAGGGCTAACTCATCTGTCATCTTGTCTCTATAACTGAACCATAATATCCTTCCCTGTGGTAGGCAGAATAATGTCCCCCATAAGGTGTCTATGCTTGATTCCTGGAATCTGTAGATATGGCTTGTAAATCAAGGAGCAATTTAGGTTGCAGATGAAGTTCATGTTGCTACCAGCTGAAATTAAGATAAACAGTTTATTCTAAGTCATCTGGGTAGTCCAATATAATCCTAGAGTTTCTTTATTTTTTTTTAAGATTTATTTATTTATGTATATAAGTACTGGCGGACAGGCCAGAGGTGCAGGGGGCTGAGAGGATCCACCAGAGACAGAGTAGGAAACAGAACAGGCAGATTAACCAAAATACACTGCTGAGTGGAGCAGCAGGCCAGGCAGGAATGGTCTGCAGCGCCATGTGGGTCACCTCCCTGTGGTGCCAGGGAGCGGTGTGGGGTGGGAGTTAGGGGTTGGGGGCAGGGATCGAGATGTCTGCTGCAATGGCTGCAGTCTGCCTCATAGTGAGTTGCTTAATCCATTGCACCACCAGGGAGCCCTACCCTCTCTCCCACAGGTTCTTTAAAGTGGAAAAAGGGAGGCTCTTCCCTGGTGGACTAGGGGTTAATTCTCAGTACTACCGCCACAATGGCCTGAGTTCAATCATGTGGGAGCTGACCCACATGGCTCCCTAGACTGCTCTTGTTTCACCCGCTGCTCCCCTCAGCAGTATATTTCAGTAGATCTGCCTGTTCTGCTCCCAGCTCTGTCTCTGGTGAATTCTTTTCAGCACCCAGCTCTGTCCTATGCCCAGTTCTAAGCAAAAGTAAATAACATCTTTTTTAAAAATAAATAAAGTGAAAAAGGGGAGCAGAAGAAAAGGTAAGAGTCAGATATTTGGAGATGCTATGTCTCTGGGCAAATAAAGGAAGGCATCATGAGCCAAGGAATGCAGTGGCCTTTACAAAAGCTGGAAGAGATCGGAAATCTTCTGTAGACCTTACAGACGGGCATAGTTCTTTCAACACTTTGGGCCTCAGTGAGAACCATTTCAGAATTTTGACCCATAGGTCTGTAAAGTAATATATTTATGTTGTTTTTAAGTCACCAAATTGTGTTAATTCCTAACAGCAAATAGAAAGCTAATACAGTGCTCTTGACCAGGGCTTTCTATAAAGTACGTCTGAGGCTGGGAGGGTAGCCAGGAGCTGTAGGGTGGCCAGGGGCAGTTGGGGCAGATCTGGCCTATCAGAGAATGTGGAACACTGAGTAGGGTTTGCACCCTTAGACGCCTGCCCTAGGCTAAGCCCCAGGCTCTGGCTGAAATACTGCCATGGGTCATGGAGCAGCTGGGACGTCCCGGAGCTCAGCAACGTCTAGGCAGGAGAAACCATTCCCTGGTTCTCTGTGGACCTAGGGTGAACACAGGAGGCAGGCAACCTGGGTCTGCTCAAACAGATCCAGGCTCAAGTTGCAAAGGATGCTGGGAAAGTGGGCATGTTGGCCCGGGGTCAGCCATGCACTGTGTGCTCAGAAAACAGATACATCCGAAGCCCTCAGAGAAGGGGGAATTGTGGGAGCTGGTGGCAGTGAGAGCATGTGAAGTGCCCAGCAGTCTGGGCAGAGAACAGCAGAACAAAGGTCAGCAGCCAGGAACAAGGGAGGGTTGGCTTGGGGTCAGAAAGGAGCTTGACTTTCCTATCAACCTTTAAATGTAAGACAGGATCAGACTTTTGTGTGAGAAGCTCCCTCTGGCTGTTTTGTGGACCCAGGCTGGAGTGGAACAAGACAAGAGACACCCCAAGAGACAAACTGTCCTTGTTCAGGTGAGGAAAATGGTGGCTGGCTCCAGAGAGGTGGTAGCTTGAGCTGGTGGGAGGGGACCTCTTTGGAAGAAGTGACAATCCGTGGGAAGACCCTCACCCCATGTTGAGCCAGACCTGGCAGTGGTTGTGGCCTCGGGATTTGCTCCCCAGGGGCATCAAGGCCAGTCCCCGGGGCCACAGTAACAAACATTCCAGGCCTGGCCAAACCCAGCACGAGGCACAGACACAACAAATGCTGAAAGGCGCTCAGTCCGCCGCGTGTTTGCGGCATCTCCTTACGGTCGTTTCTGGGCAGGCAGCACTCGCCGGAGGTGAAGAAAGCCTTTCTGAAGCAGAGCGAGAGGTGGTGGAAGCTTCCTGACCCTCATCATGATCCAGGATCCATCTGGGCAGGAAAAGGGATGATGGGAGCTGTCCAGGTGGGAACTGATATCCAGGTGCCCCTCTGGCCAGGGAGATGAGGCCTTGATGAGGTGGGGCTTGGGGAGACTGTCCCCACAGTGCTGGGGAGCTGAGTGTGGGAGGCGCTGAGTGTGTAAAGGCTGAGAAGGGGACCCTGCCTCAAGGAGGTAGTCCTGTCACACGCCCGACTCTGCCCTGGCCCACCTACCACTGACCAGGGCTCTGGGGGGCCAGGGGGCCTGACAGCAGGCCTTCAGGGCCAGGGGCATCTGCGCAGCCACCATCTCCCACCCAGTCTGTTCCTCTTCTGCCGCGGCACCAGGCAATCACATCTTCCACCGTTCAGGGCTGGGCTGTGTCAACTGAACCTATGACGTTTGTTGGTTCAAGTCTTTCCCTTCCCCTAGCACCTTAGAGTGTCACTGCATTTGGAGAGAGGATCCTAAAGAGGTAATTAAGTTAAAAAGGACGCATGAGGGTGGGCCCTGCTCCAAAAGGACCGAGGTCTTTATAAGAAGAGGAAATCTGGACATAAACGGGATCCGAGGAAAGACAGTGAAGACACAGGGAGCAGACAGCCACCGACGAGCCCAGGAGAGAGGCTTCCAAAGAAACCAGCCCTGTCACCCCTGACCTCGGATGTCCAGTCTCCAGAGCTGAGGGAGGCCACATCTCTACTGTTTCAGCCATGCCGCCTACGGCACTTCGCTACGGCAACACCGTGAACACGCTGCTGTTACAGGGCCGAGAGTGGCAAACACATGCTGCGGGAGTCCTGTGTGCGGTCTGGTGCCAGCCTGATCTCACTCTTACTCCCCACAACCCCTGCAAGGGCGGGATCGGGCCTTGTTGGGTAGGCCTGGTTTTGCCACCTGCCAGCTCTGCGATACTGCTTTGCCACTCTGGGCCTCAGTTTCCTCATCTAACCAGGGGTTTGGACATCCTAGGTGTTTTTTTTTTTTTTAAAGATTTATTTATTTATGCATACAAGCACTGGGGTACAGGCCAGAGGTGTGGGGGTGGTGAGAGGATTCACCACAGAGAGCA